>JUJX01000037.1:282230-345453 GCA_000800745.1 Diaporthe longicolla
CTCCCCCCCCCGGGCTCCCCCCGTCTTGAAACCTCCGTCTTAGCGCACGCATGTTACGCTACAAAGCAAGAAAGGAGGACCGCGTTGTCCACGTTTCCCATAGCACTGGGCCCATCGGATTTGCTCCAGACAGCCCCAGCTCAAGGAATGCTGGCCGTTCCCCGTAGGAATCCCCACGCTTATCAGATAAAGCAGTGGGAGCTTGTCTTGCTTCAAAACAGCCCAGGCTGGCCGTCCAGCAATCGCTCCGGCATTTTGACGTTGACTCGCTCACCTCTCTTTTCCCGGGCTCAACGTTTATTTGTGCTGGCCGAGTGCCCTCCCTTCACACCTGTTCATGTTTCCCAGCTTGGATGCACACCAGTCCCAGGTAATGGAGAGCATCGCGGACTGCCGGCCCCACGTTGTCATCTCATCCTCCGTATAATCCGAACTCCGCCACCCCGTCATAGAGACGAGCGGACTGGGTGTTCGCGTCCGGCGACTGAGCCACAGCGCAAACTGCGGCTTCACCGTGACCGTGACCGTGACCTGAATCGGTCCATTTGCGCAGCCGCCAGAACCGCGCACTTGCACAACAGAGACTCTCTTGGTGTTGACAAACACCAGCTGGACCACTCGCTCTCCAGCTCCTGGTCACACAGCCGTGGCCACAATCGACAATGGCCGACCCGGTGCGCCGAGGCTCGTTGGCGGACGACGCGTACTCCCTCTCGACGACGCCGGACGACGAAGAGAGGCTGGTAGCGCCCGACGAGAGCACGAGCCTGCTGGCTGCCGGCACCGCAAGCTCTTACGCGGGATCGGAGCACGAGGTGCAACCCGCCGACAAGGACAGCTGGGACGGATATGACGAGTTCAAAGGCCTTCCCTGGTACAAGCGGCCTTCTGTACGTCCCCTGGCCGGCGGGCATGAGCCATGCGGAGCTGTCGTGCTAACAACCTCTTGTACAAGGTCTACTGGCTGCTTCCCCCATATGCCCTCTTCACCTTGGCCTTTGGTGGGTCCGTAGTGCCAAAGCTCAACCTGTAAGCCTGCCCCTGCCCTTGTCTATTCTCTCCGCATGTGTCCTAACAACCACCAGTATAGTCGCTCTCGTTTGCCAGCGCTACTTTTCCGAGCAGTCTGTGGATGATCCCACCTTCATCGTCGCCCCCGTCGTGCTCGGCGGTGACAACCCCCAGTGTAACATAGCTGAGGTCCAGCAAAATGTTGCGACATTCATGCTGGTCCTCAACGTCATTGTCGGAGTCTTGAGCGCCTACACCACGCCCAAGATTGGTTCCTTGTCCGACCGATTCGGACGTAAGAAGTTGCTGGCCCTGACTTCTTTCGGCGGTGTCCTCGGCGAGCTTGTGACGATATTTGCAGCCAGGTTTCCGGACGTCATCCATTACAGGTGGCTCATACTAGGAGTCATTTTCGACGGACTCGCTGGCTCCTTCACGGCCGGCTCTGTACTGAGTCACTCATACACGAGTGACTGTACACCTCCATCAAAGCGTGGTGTGACCATCGGATACATCCACGCATGCCTTTTTAGCGGCCTGGCCTTCGGACCCCTCCTTGCGGGTTACTTTGTGAAATGGACTGGATCTTTACTCTCCGTTTTCTATGTCACCCTCGGATGCCACCTGATCTTCATCGCATGTGTCATCTTCATCCTGCCAGAGTCGGTATCGAAACGACGCCAACTACTGGCACGCGAGAAGCATCGGGCAGACCAAGTGACGCGCGCCCAGCGCACACGAGAATGGGCATCACAGTACTTGGCCACAGCTGAGGGCGCGACCTCTTGGTTGTGGTCATGGCTTGCATCGCCCAAGTATGCAAATGCCGCTGCCTCGATCCGGGCAGCGAATCCCTTGGAGCCCCTCAAGGTCCTGGCCCCAAGGGGTCACGCCAACAAGCGCGTCAAACGGAACCTGATTCTCCTCGCTGCCATTGACACCGTCATCCTCGGCGCGGCCATGAGCTCAGGGCAGGTGACCCTGCTGTATAGCGAATTCATCTTCCACTGGGGCAACTTCGAGACGTCACGGTTCATCTCCCTCGTCTCTCTTGTCCGAGTCGTCGTGCTGCTGACCTTATTACCCATCATCAACTACATCTTCCGGATTCGCCCGGCACAGAAGCGCCGTAGGGAATCGGGTGCCATCGCAGAACGAAGTGCTGGTGCAGACGGCCTGGACGTGTGGCTCCTGCGGCTGGCTATCGTCTCCGATGTCATCGGGATCACTGGGTATGTATTTGTGCGCTCTGAAGCCCTCTTTGTACTGAGCGGTGTAATCACCGCTTTTGGTGGTGTGGGCTCCGCTACCATCCAGGCCGCCTTGTCTAAGCATGTCCCTGCGGAGACGATCGGACAACTCCTCGGCGCCATCGGGTTGCTTCATGCACTGGCCAGAATCGTCGGCCCGATTATATTCAACGGGCTGTATGCGGCGACAGTAAAGACCTTCCCGCAGGCTGTATTCGTCCTTATTAGCGGCATCTTTACCGTGGTATTGATTTTGTCCATGTTTGTGAAGCCTCATGGTAAGTCCGTCCATCTCTGGTTTCCCGGGGTCAGTGCTAACAGCTAGGTGACAGTCTACATGACGAAGGCGGATGAAGTCGAAGAAGAGGGGCCAGTACGGCCTAGTGTCCACCGACAAGACACTCTGACCGAAGATGAGTTCGTGCCTCAGCTCTAGAGAGCTGGCTGCAAGTGTCTCAAGGCTCCTCCCGCGTGCGAAGGCCGCCCTAGGGCCTTGTCATTTATTCGAATGTACATGATATACGCACTTTCCATTTGTAACTGCATTGTGTCTGTTTTATACCACCAATTTCAACGGCCTGCGTTTTGGGATAGAGATAGACAAGCAGCCATGTGTGCTGAGGGATACTAGCGTTATGCTATTTACGTATGATATAAGTGCTCGAATATACAGTGTGAACACTCAAGATTCGAGAAACCAGGCGAAATAAACCTGGCTCGCAAAGTTGCCCGGGGTTTGGCCCGGAAAAGGCTGACGAGCTGTAATCCGGAACATTTAGCACTGATACCCACTGTTTGCCAGGTTGGGCCAGTGGTGCTAACGCTGGGCATATCAAGTACTTTGGCGTTGGCCACCACCCAAGCCTCCGACCTCCCAGCCTAGCCACAGTGAGCAGTGAGCGACTCCAGCCAGGTCGCAAACCCACTCCTCGCCACGATCTATGTGAGAACCTGTCCTTTTCCACTTTGTGTTTCTGAAGCCAACGATGTTCAAGCACCTGTGGAAGGGTCCTGTCAGCACAGTCATTTACCACACAACGAGAGCAAAGATGAGCTCAGGTCCGCTGGGCGGGAAGATATCCTTCGGGCCGTTCGAGGTGACCTCTCAGGTGAGTTTCAATGACGTGACGCGGGGCGATAGCATTTGGTCTAGAATGCAGACAGACCATTGCTGACACAAAACACCCAAGGTCTTCCTCACAACACCGCATTCCTTCGCGCTGGTCAACCTGAAGCCGCTGCTCCCTGGCCACGTCCTCGTGTGCCCGTCGCGGCCGCACAGGCGCCTGACGGACCTCTCCCTGCCCGAGGTGACGGACTTGTTCGCCACCGTGCAGAGGGTCCAGCGCATGCTGGCCCGCCACTACTTTACGGCACCCGGCAGGCAGGAGGGGCAGGGGCAGGGGCAGGGGCCGGGCGGCTCGTTCAACATCGCCGTGCAGGATGGCCCCGAGGCCGGGCAGACGGTCGCCCACGTCCACGTCCACGTCATCCCGCGCGTCCGCGGGCTGAGCTCCAAGCCCGAGGACACGGCGGGGGACGAGCTCTACGAGCAGATGGCGCGCGAGGAGGGCAACATCGGCGGGGCGCTGTGGGACCGCCAGCAGCAGGAGCGGCAGTCCAACGGGGCCAGGCCTGTGGCAGGCGGCGCGTTTGACCGGATTGAGGATTCGCAGCGGAAGGCTAGGAGCATGGAGGAGATGGTCGCTGAGGCGGAGGTGTTCCGGAGGGCCCTTAGGGAGATGGAGGAGGAGGACGGGTCTAGAGCCGCCGATGATGAGGCGTCATGACAGTCCCGTACGTCCCACTGGTCGTCGGGTTGATCGTGTTGTGAAGGGTGTCACAGCATTGGAGTTGAGGTCAAATGCGTGCAGCTAGCCGGCCAGTGGGCGTGGCGGGTTCAGACTCACATAAGATTTGCATACACATTAGACCGCTCGAGTCGTGGCAGATGGAAATCTTTTACATTTATACACATATATATCTCCCTGACCAGGTATCCCCCATCCCAGTGTGTTTACCAACGCCAGACTTTTGCCAGCCTTATCCAAACCTGGTGTAAGAACAGAACCAGTCCCCAGGATCAAAACAACACTCCGGGCTCGGCAAATAGCACACTTTGAAACTCCCTTCAAACGCAAGTAGCTCAATCCAGCCCCGGGATCTGGTCCAGATTCGTCATCGAGCTGTCAAAATCCCAGCTATCCCCCATGTCCAAGTCAGCACCTTGCAGTCCCTTGAACATGAATACATCGCCACCAGCCACTCCAGCCCCAGCCCCGTTGTTATTGCTGTTGTTGTTATTGTTTGCATTGCTATTCGTCGGGCTGGTCATGCCCCAGCCCTCAAAGTTCTGCTGCCAGTTGATGCCGTCCTTTAAGAACCATTCTTGTCCGTCGATGGCATATACCGAATTTGGCGTAGGATTGCGCGTCGCAGTCCTTGAGCTCTGTGCCGATGGTCCGCTGCTGGTGATCTGCACCGGCGCGTACGATTGGTGGTAACGTGGCAGGGCAGGCGCACTAACACCTGGAATGGTCCACGAGCTGTTGAAGGCGAGGCCAGGATTGCTGGCGGGGTCGACCGAGGCAGACGATGGCCCCTGCCGAGGCTGCACGCCGGGCGGTGCTATCGACCCAATTCCAATGGTTGACATCAGGTCTGGCGACATGGCCGCAGTCGCGTCCTGCGCCAACTGTGATGCTTGGGTGTCAAGCCGACTTGGGCTGTTCTTGAGCTGGACTGGTGACTGGGGGAATGCCGGAGGCGAAGGAGTCACGGATGGCATCATGGGCTGGTTAGGCGATGGCACATCTCCTGTACCCAAGTAGCCGTAGTTTTCATCAGTCCGGCGAAGGATGGCGGCTGCCTCCCCTGGCAGCTCACAGTTCCATTTCCTGGCGAGGACGCTGATGATGCTTAGCGATCGTCTCGCGCACAGCCAGTCCTCGGCTATCTCTTCCAGATGCTTCACGCCATGGATGATGTCTCTCCTTGCAGTCTTCTCGGGTAAGTTGAGCAGATGGATGGTGCAGGCAGAGTGGACCATGTACACCGCGATGTTGCATATTTGCCGGAGGTTGTACAGTTTCTTGTATAACCTCATGAGCTTCGAGATGAAACCGGCATTGGCCGTGCAAATACGGCGAGGAGACACGTGCGGTGGTAATGGAGACGTGGCAGGATTGTACTTTAAGAACGGCCGGAAGAGGTGGATATACTGCAGATGATAGAACATGCTGCGAATTCAAAATCAGCAGTGGCTCCGGCGGAGGAGGGAGAATAACTTACTGCATCAATATCACATTCGGTAGCTGGCCATCCTTCGGCTCGAATTCCTGTGGCAACTCCTTGCGCCAGTCTTCCAACCGCCTGTGCAGCTCACTGAGCTTCTTCAGCTCAACCGACTTCCCACTTGACCTGCCGATAAGGTTCGGATGGTAGAAGAAGATTAACAAGTCACTGCTGATTTCGCATAGTTTTGAGAGTTGAAGGCCAACGGCCCGGGTTCGTGCCGGCTGGCTGAGGGTCTGATCGAATCCGCCATCCGCATATGGCGACCAAATACCGCCGTCTTCGTCAGGGAAGACGCTGTATTTTGGTACATTGTAAGAGTTCTTGGGCAGCTGTGGTAGCCGGCCGAGGTAGTTGGACCAGCACTTGTCGAACAGGAAACAGCCCCAGAATGTTATCCTACGTGCATCGATCTCTTCAGCGCTGATCTGACCATTTTCCGAAGCGATTGCCCCAGCGTCGAGGTTGAGACCAATATCCTGGGCCATGCGGAAACTCATGCCGCTGTAGACCCAGCCCTTGGCCTCGCGCCCGCAGCCCGCTTCGCGTACGGACATCAAGGCCAAGGCCTGAACTGTGACCAGCTTGGGCTTCTCGTATTCATCATTGTCTATGATGACCTTCTTGGCCGCGGCAAAGAAGTGGTCACCTTTGGACCGGCTATCTCCGGGTACAGCAAAGGCGCCTGGCACATCTGTGAAGTGACAGCCCAGTGCCAGCATGGCATTTACCAAGAGGGGCGAGCAGTATATGGTGCCTTTTGGTAAAGCCCGTGGCTTGCCCTTCAGGAAGTCTCGCCAAAACAATTTGCGGGAGATTGTCGTGAAGTATGGGTAATGCCAGTTCCAGTACATGTTCATCAGGTGGATGACCAAATTCCTGTCTTTGGTCACGTCAGACCAGCTCGTGACGGGGTCCTCGTTGGTCTGGAGGCTGACAGATTCGGGCTCAGCGGGCGTGTCATGGGGGTCGCCCTGGTAGATGAGGTGCGAAGTGCCGCCGATGAAGCGGATTGTGCCGTTCTCTATCCGAAGCTCGCCCATTTTCCTGGCCAGGTCTCGCTCGCCTTCCACGGGCTGATCGGTGGTGTACTGGTCATCAAACTGAGCGTCGTCGTTGGTCTTGTTGGCAAAGTCTTCCTGCAGGATAGTTTCTGCCACGGTGTCCAGGCTGTCGCACGTGCGGATCCTCCTCGTGATCTCGGGCACATCCTCCTCGGCAGCGTTGAGGATAGCCTCTATGAGAATCTGGAGGGTTGAGTTCCTGGCCTTGGCGCTGTCGATCTTCTCGCGATAGACGCCTTTCCTCCTGTGGTCCGAGTTTGGGTCATAGACACATTCGGTCTCATAAACACTGGCGCAGGCGGCACAGGAGGGCAGTGCGCCGTCGCATTTTGACTTCCTCTTCCGACATGCGATACAGGCTGTGCTGACACAGCGGCGCTTCTGGTTAGCCGGGTCATTCCGGCTCCTCGACTTCTTCTTGGTGGGCGGAGGTGGGGCGGCCTCCGGGGCTGGGGCCGCGGGTTGTGGCTGAAGGGCCAACTGAGGGTTTTGAGGTTCCATGGCGGATGCTCAGAGCCCAGAGCCCGGGTCAAGACACAACAGGCGGCCAGAGAGGCGTGATAGACGGCTGTGGGGTCGTGACTCGAGGGCGGGGACGGGCTGGGCTGGCGACGGCGGGTGGTAGAGGACGGCAGCACGGCGCGGCACCGGCATCAGTCAGCATCCGACCCACCCGGATCGAATCAGGTGAGACTGTCGTGAGATGACCGGAGCACCGAGAGGACCAGCCGGATGGAACGTGCGATCTGAGTTGCGGAGCGTGAGAGGTGAAAAAGAGGGGCTATCTGCAAGCACTATATCTGTATCTCTCGCTTGCCCAAGTCCAGGGGAAAGCGTGGGAGCGCCGGGCTGATCGGCGATAAGGAAGAAATGAAAAGACTGTGATTGACCGGTTCAAGCGCAGGCGAGGGCCTGGGCGAGTGCCAGCGCGAGCGTGCCGAGGCGGTGGTGAGTGAGCTGCGACGGGCGCTACAGATGCCCGGTTGTTCTCTGGCGTCCAGTCCCGGCACATCGGGAGGAAAGGGGGGGGGCGCAGCCGTGGACCAGGACGAACGAGGCCTGACTTGTGATCAATGCTGGGGAGGGCGGGCGGCGAGAGGTGAGCGCCACCCAAACGACAGCGATATGACGGCGGGCAGCAAGTGGCTGCGGTCCAGTTCCCCCAGGTGGGACGTCCAGTTTAGGCAAGTGTGAGGATGGTCAGCTCCAGTCTCCAGCAAGGCATCAGGCAGGCTGGCAGGCAAGGCCGCTTTGCTTTTGTCCTGCGAGCAAGGTGCTTCTCTGACTCTCTGACTTGCTTGTGGTTGTTGATAAGAGGCGCTTGACACGCGAGATAAGGCCACAACTTGAAGACCCCGAGTGGGCTTGCATGAATCGATCCGCCCTGCCACACCTCTTGTGGGGCCCCGGTCCCGGCTTGGTTGGGTTGATCCCGCCCGCACTTTGTGGGTGCCGCTGTGAAATCCCAACTCCGTTAGTGGTCAAGTGGTGTGGTGGGGGTCCCATTCTGTCGTGGTCCTCGCTTCCCAGGGTTCAACCCGCCGATGGATGCCACACTGCCCTTGATGCACGTCTACTATTACTCACCTATCAGATCACAGGCCCTCTGGAGCACCCGATCGTGGTGTACTCATTATTGAGTACGGTGAATAGATCTGCATCTTCATTACCATGGGCGGATGATCAAAGGACTCGAGGCTCACCGCACAATACATAGTGTTCAATGATGGTCGAAATTGAGACATCAATGTAGCAACCTTGCGAGATTCAAAAGGCAAGCAGAGACACACCAGTAAATTGCTATAACTTAGTGCCTATACTTACTATAAGAGGTCACATCATTATTGTCATCTTCAATGGCCTAGACTTAGGTCGGCAGGAGAGCAGCCTTGTTATTCTGGCTCCAGGCCTTTGCTGGGCATCAGGGAGTTATCTGCCAGCGGCACGTCGTGGAAATGGTTAGCTACCTGAAGCCATTACAAAGACTTGACTTGAAATGAAGGATTGGTGTTCAAGTTTGTTGCAACAATTTTCTCGATACAAGCTCAAGAGAGAAAAAAACCCCATGTGCTCCGGTGTACCAAGGCACGTGGAAGGCCAGCTTGTAGAAGCTGTCGAATGGGAGAGCATCCTGGCCCCAGGTGCCTTTTGTGGCAGCAAGCTCACATAGACAGGCCTAGAATGAGTTTGTCCTTAGGAACCCTACAAAAAGATGATGATGGTAAATACATGATATGTGATTTAACAACTTCAATGTGCAGCTATTGTACCTACTGTATTCTCCGGTCTGGTACAGGGCTTAAAATGGATGGCTGCGGGGACTATTGGGCAGTCACAAACTAGTATATTGCCAGGATTGAGTGCTTTGCCACTATCTATGCAGTATCTAAGTATACTGTATCCAGGTGTACTATCAGAATCAATGAGAGCTACACGTGATTTTAGTTGCATGGCAACTGTATGCGCAATGCGAACCCGAAATCCTCAACCTTTTCAGACAATGTAAAATTATCACAACAGGGCATCACTTGATAGGTCAACCGTTATGATGTGTTTCAAGGCTCCGATTACATAAAACAGCGCGTCTGGTACCGACCCGTTAGTTGATCAAAGTTAGAAGCGCACTGCACTGTGTACTCAAGTGCTCCAAAACGTTAGGTGGCAACGGTCGGGAGCGCCATATTCAAAGCCATGTCATTGTATGATCACAACAATACATGTGATATTGAAAGAACAGAGACATCTATGATTTATCAGGTATTCTAGGTACGCCCGGTCGTGTGTGTAATAAAAGAAGGAGACCAACCGAAATTCTGTTCGGCCAGCGCAAGGGTACGCATCCTAAAATCAGTCGAGAAAACACACGTTATTGCCAAAGAGCGTGCAAAGGAGACAAATTGAAAACATAAGAAATTGATACCAATCCCATCCAAAGAAAATGTCCATCCAGTAGCGAAAACATTCATTCAGCAGGAAAATATCACCAAAATCAAGGAAACGCCGCTCGGTAGATCACGCCCAGGATAGTTGCAAACTCATGAGTCCCAGATTGGGCCAAAGGCGGGTATACCCCTTGACTCGAGGTCATACACCAGCTTCGAAGTGACAGGGCCATTGCTAATGATACAGACGCACTCGGCGTCGCTTGCCTTGTAGAGCTTGTATGCCTCGAGTGCCATGTTGGGGCGCCCTTGCTCACGCGTGTTCCAGACCACTGCCTCGGGGTCAGTGTCGTAGATGGCATCGATGATCTTGCGGCCAAAAGTCTTTTCTGGAGCGGGAGTGGACCAGAAGATCCTGCAAGGGACTTTCTTCGCTGTTGCCTGTATTAGCATTTTTACGCGAAATGATGCCTTGATTTAGAGAACATACCCATGATTACTGGCAAGCAAGGCCCAATGCCTGACCCGGTGGCAACCAGCACGATCTTGTTGAAAAGGGGTGCCATGCGGAGGACTCCAGAGGCCGGAACGCCCCGAGTCCATATCCTCGTGGGCGGATTCTCGATCGTGCGGCCGGTCCAGTCACCAGCTCGCGAGACAACGATGCTGAATCCTGGCTTGTTCGGATCAGTCACCGTGGCAAACGCGTGCCACTCCCTCATCGGGTTGTCAGTGATGCGGACAGCCCTGCCAGGAGGCGGCGTGCAGAAGTCAAAGTACAGCCGGACCGCGTGCTTCGACAGGGGCTCGACGACGACGTTGACCTTGCGCAGTCGAAGCCAAGGCAGCGCGATGGAGAGCGTCGTCAGGGTGACTAGCCAGATCGCAGGGCTGCGGAGCAACTCGCCGCCCAGCGAGACGCCCGCGGGCGTGAGAGAGGCGGTTGAGACGACGATATGGGCCCAGACGAGCGCGAGGGTGGTCCACCCTGCGAACCGATGAGTCCACTCGAATTGGTCGTGGAACTTGGGGCGGATCGTCGGGTACGCCATGACGAGGATGACGTTGAGCAGGAGCAGTATGGTGAAGGTGAGTCCGACTGTCGCGCTGTTGATGTGGTACTTCTCATTGCCCTGGACGAAATAGATGGTCGACTGCACGGCAAAGATGACCCACCACAGCGTGGCTGTCACCGCGGCGCCCGAGTGGATGCCGCCCATGTGGTAGCAGCGGGCGAGGTGGCGGCGGATCCAGAGCGGTGCAGATGTAGGGCAGCGAGTTGCGAGCCAGAAGACAAAGTTGACGACGTATTCCTGGCGGAAGAGTACCGACGCGAGGAGATTAGCTGCGACTGCAGTGGCCAGGTTGTTGACCGGAAGGCCGTCGCTCGGCGCGTTGACAAGCATCACGATGAAGGCGATAAGGTTGATGCTGAAAATAACGAGGAATAGCTTCCTGTAAGCGGATAGGGCCTTGTGGCGGAACCATCTCTGTCCGTGGAAGCCGTTCTTGGTTGGTAGCTCGATCTCCTTCTCGTTAACGCTCTCCATTTCCGTGATCGAGCCGCGCTCGAGGCTCTTCTCCACGGTTTCCGGCTTGTACAACCCAACAGTTGTCTCTTGCGAGTACACCGTAGGTGGTGGCGTCGGGATATCCTGGGGCGGCTTGATGATCTCGGTCTCGTTTGCAGCACCGAGTTCCTTGAGGGTCCTCTTATCGATCTTGCCACCGGGGGTCATTGGCATAGTCGTCATATGAACAAGCTTGGAAGGCAGGGCATAGTGGTTAAGGCGCGTCGCAAGGTGGGCCTTCAGAGCAACCTCGTCCACAACGCCAGGGGCGCTGTAAAATCCCCAGAGCAGCTCGCCGATCTTGATGGCAGCCGCCTTTTCGACGCCTGGGAAGGACTCCATAGTGGCAGAGACACCATCGAGTTCCACGCGGAACCCCTTGATCTTGACTTGGTCATCCTTGCGGCCCAGGGGCTCGAGCTCGCCGTTGCCTAGCCAGCGTCCAAGATCCCCCGTGTTGAACATCAAGCTGCCGTCGCTCGCGAACTTGTCTGGCTGGTATCTCTGGGCTGTAAGGTCGGGCAAGTTGACATAACCCCTGGAGACACTGAGTCCTCCGACCCACATCAAGCCAATCTCACCAATCCGCACGGGATTCAGCGAGTCGTCCAAGATGTACACGTTTGTGTTGGGAATTGGTTTGCCGATTGTGAGCTTCGTGCCCGGCTCGTGGAGCTGAGCAGTGTTGAGGATCGTAATCTCAGTAGGGCCACAAATGTTGTAGAACTTGACGTGAGGAGACCTATACCTACGTATAAGTAAAACTGACACTGATCGAAAAACTGAAATAATTGGTTGATAAATCCAGACAAGGCGTATTGGGTGTGAAAATCATATCTCATAGCACGTACACCGGTGCTGGGTTGCACCAAATATACTCTGGACAAATAAAGTGCTCATAATTCCATTTCGAGACAGACTGGGAGGTGAGAAGTAGGGTGTAAATCAGCAGCAAAAGAAAAGTTGCACATACCATTCCTCAGCAAGCGAGACGGGGCAAGGCTCCCCTCCCACGACAATTGTTTTGATGTTTGGGAACTCGGACCGCTTGGGGAAGTACTTTTGGGCTCCTGTCGGCGTGCTGATGACAACGTCCACGCGGCTGAGGCATGCGTTCCAAATCTCGCGATCACCTCCTCTACGAGAAGGTCCTCGCAGGTTCAAGGAACCTCCGTTCATCAACGTCGCAATGATCTCCCAGGCACAGAGGTCGAAGCTCAGCATCAGAACGCACGCAACCTCGGTGCCAACAGTGATTCCGAGCTTGCCTGGCTCGTTGAGCAATGTATTGCAGAGGTTCATGTGGCTGCAGTCCACGCCCTTCGGCTTTCCGGTTGTGCCAGATCTAAGGACTCAGATTAATTCACATTCTCGAATTTCATGTAACACCGGCAGTGACATACGTATAAATAACATAGGCGCCATCTTGCGGCCGAATGTTGACATTCAACCTCTGAGTGTCTCCATTCGTCCAGATGGGGTCTGCGGCGTCGAAAGCGGCAATCTTGGCAGAACTCCCAACTGGCATGCTCCTCTCAACCTTATCCTTGAAGGTAGAGAAGCAAAGTACGACACTCGCCCCCGAGTCATATATGACGCTGCGAGTATGTCAGAAATCCGTGCAACACTTGTGTTACTTTCAGGGCTGAGAGTATGCTTACTGCCTCAGACTGGCCTCTACCATTACAGCGCCATCGATCGGGACATATTGCGCCCCCGACTTTAAGACGCCAAGGATGAAGGCGCACATCTCGGCTGACCGAGAATAGACGCAGATGACCCTCTGACCGGGGCCCACTCCATGGTTTTGAACAAGATAGTTAGCTATCACGTTGGAGCGTGCGTCCAATTCAGCGTACGTCCATGTTCTCTCGGCGTCGAAGCATTCCCGGACTGCTGTAGCGCACGGATACGCAGAAGCGGTTGCTTGGAATGCGTCCGTGATGGTAGTATGAGGAAGGGGAATTGTTGGTCCCTTTCCGTATTTGTTAAAGAGGACTTGGTCCCCTTCTGAAAGAGATGAGGTCGCGTGAAACAACATGGTGGGTAATGGAAAGTACTGGTAGCAGTGAGGGGAGGAGTATTGTCAGGGTAGAGAGGTCTCAAGCCTGCCTGGTGGTTGAATAAATCTGAAGTCTCAGAGCAAAAGTTCTCATAAACTCTCTGATACGTAGCAAAGAGTCGTAACGCCTTGGGATAAACACCAGGGATTCCTTGGAATTTCCCAGTAAGCTTTTTCTCTAGACAGCGGGCCATGTCTACGTCTTATATAGCAGATGGCTTGCCGAATCCGTCAATGAAGCCACGGAACCCTCCTTTTGGCTGGAGGTACTCCTTCCGCGAGCCCACCAGTGATAGGAGGCGAGTGGCACTTGAGACTACAAGCTTGTGATCTGATTAAGCTTGTTTTCGTGCTTGAAGTTGCATGTTACTACATCACCTTCACGGTGGAGCTCAACTTGGCACTGTGCTACAATGACACCCGAAGCCTTGCATCGCTTGTAAGGCAAGCATTGTGACGGTTGGGATGCATGGCGAGGACTAGCCACATTCCAGATAGGGTGTAGACTAGGCTTAGCACAATGTAGCCGTGGCACATTAACTCCATCTGTACATATAACGTAATCAACAACCACTAAGCCTCGAATTTATATACCTTACCGTAAGTTAAAGCTACCTATTATTAGGAAGAAAAACTAAATAATATAAGAATTTAAAAAGTTTATATATAAATATTAATTTTAAACTTATTTTTTATTATAAAGTAAAACTTTTTTTAATTCTTTTTAAAAAAAAATATTAATTTAAGGAAGAAGTACTTATATTTCTCTTATTATTTATAAGATACTAGTATGTAAAATTTAGTCTATTTAGGATATATTTTTCTTTTATTATGCTACTGCCTTGATGTTTTCTGACAGTTGGTCTGTTGGACAGCCATCCGGCGTGAGTTCCACAAACTCGAGTTTCACATGTTCGGGCGCACGGCAGACCAATCCGTATGGCTAGTCTCAAACAAGCGCAATAGTCGCCTTTATCTCTCAGCATTTGTGCTTTTGATCGAGTGTGTGTATGTGCAGCTCTTCATCCACTTCTGTGCATTGGGTCGAGGACACGTTCCCAATTAACCCCCACGATGACACCAATAAGGAAGGTTAAGGGAAGGTTGTAATGTCAGTCGTAGCCTTCACCTCTCTGAGTAGCTTGTCCCGGTCCATGTCGCACTGCAGCCCGATACCGAGGCCAGGCTGTCCATGCCTTGCATGAAGATCGACGTCGACAAGGCTCTGGAAGTTCACAAGAATCGATTGGAATGACTTGCACGTTGCCCGGCAGCAGTGTAGTCGCCCGGCGTAGTCGCCAGCGTCGCAACGGTTCTTGTGCCATACCGTTCAAATACGCGCATCTGAGATTCATGAAAACGTCACCGCATACAAATCAAGTAAAGGTCACCTGGCTATGTTGATCTTAGAAATAATATGTGTAAAAAAAAATTCAATCATCTTAAAATATACTTAGATACGTTAGATTATTATAGCTTATTTAGTAATTTCCGATAAGATAGAAATAGGAATATTTAAAATATAGTTATATATTCAAGTTTCATACAGCGAATAAAAGAGAGGTAAAATTTATATGCTAACTTACTTGGGATGCCAAGATGATTATGATGATTGATACTGTGGGGTTGACTCATGTCTCTAAACGAATCGAGGGTCGGATAGACATCTGTTCTTCCCGGGGCAAATTCCGTTTCCAGCAAGTAAGCACAACACGGAGGCTGGAAAGTTATCTGATCAAGGTCCCCGGAGGGCAAAAGCCCCGACCTCTGGCCGCCAAGCGGGGGGCAGGAGGAGTGCATCTGGGGTGGAGGTGGACCCATGGCCGGCCACATGCAAGGCGGGCTCAGGAGCCGAGTGGATCGTCACCTGGGATGTCTGGCGAGCGGACCCGCGGGAAAGCAAACACAGTACATACAGTCAACCAAGTCGCAGCGGGTATTGAAACGAGAAAACATGGCTGGCATGTTCCGCAGGCGAGGTGGGGCCCCTTGACACACAGGCAGAGGGGAGGGGTTGGAATCGGTATCCCTCAATGGCTGTTGTTCTGTTCTACGGTACTATGGCTGCTGGCAGCATATGGACGATCTTTGGGCACACCGAGAGCTCATCAGCCTCTGTTGATACGGGTCGCTGTCACATGGTGTGGCATCGGCGTATGCGGGCTGGAGGTGCGTATGCAGACATGTCTATGTTGACGTCGCTGGTCAAGTCCATAGTCATACCCGAAAGCTATGACGCCTTTTCGCTGTCGGATCGAGGCGAAGGGTGGCTGCAGGAAGGGGAGTTGGCCGCCGCGGGTTCCCAAGCGAGGTCGAGGGGGAAGAAGGGGAGGCCGGGCAGGAAGAAGCATGGAGGAAGACCAGAAGAAGCAACATTCTGGGTGTTGGTTGCATCGATCGATCCAGACAACCACACATTGCAGGGCGGTGGTAAGTGCGGGTATTGGTAGGCCAGGCGGACGAACAAGATGGTTTAGGAACGTGTAGGCCGGGGAGCACGGTGATATGGGATGTGGGTCGGAAATTGGGCGCAGAGATCACCGATGTCCTGGCGATATGTGGAAGGAAGCCTGCGGGCGAGACGGATGGACAGACATGAGGCGTAGTTTGGTTTGGAAGGCGGGGGACGCGATTGACGAGGCAGATTGGTGGTCCCTGGGACTGTCGTCACGGCACATGTGCGCCGGCTGAGTGTATGTTGGGATGGTGGTTTGGGTCCTTCCATGGTAGCGACCGAGGGCGGGGGGGGGGCAGCAGCCAAGAGGGACGGACCCCTGAGGGCGATGGCATCGGGGATCCGGGAAGGGAAGGATCAGGGGGAGGCGACAGAGTGTGGCAGTTTGTTGTGGTCAGGGCAAAATACGGGGAGAGGTGCGGTGGTTGCACATGAGTGCGCGGAACGGGAGACGGGAAACGGAGGACAGAAGACAAAAAACAGAAGACAGACATGACTTCTGCCCTCTGCCCAGCCTCGTGGAGTGGAGCCCGTTGGCAAGCTGCGCTGCGCTGTGCTGCTGCAGGAGGAGAGAGGACCAAGTTCCTTGATTTTGTCCCTGGCCTGGCCTGGCCTGGCCGGCCTGGCCTGTTGGTCTTGTTGGTCAGAGGTTTGTCATTCAGCCTGGGAAAGAGCGCAGGACGGGCCACAGAAGCAACAGGACGGGGAGGCATGGCGGGCTTGGGAGTTTGACGCCAAGATGCCCAATGCAGCAACTGCGGAAGTTGGAGGGCGTGCGGGCTCGCAGGCCGACCCCTGCCAGTGCCCTGGTGCCGTCGGGTGTGATCTTCGCTGTCAGGCTCTGATACGGGTCTAACGTGCCCCAGTTGTCAAATAAGCTTTTGACCAGCCCTCGCTGGCTTGGGTCCAGCCAAGCCTGCTTCCTCCTGCCTGATTCAACCTGCCCTATCTGATTGTGAATAACATGCCGCGATGCCACAATGTGCCACAATGGGCCACAATGGGCCATAACCAATGGCTGTTATGTATGTTGACGCAACACTCCTGCCGGCACCCTCCTGCGCATATGCACTCTTCTGTTCTGTTCTGCCTACCTGGGTAATTGATCATGCTGCTCTTGACTCTGGCCCGCCAGAGATAGTGCGCCCTGCACATCTCGCTGGCCTCGCTGGCCTCACATGTGCGCCCTCCCTGGTACTCTGCCTCTGTATCTGCCTCTGCCTCTGCCTCTGCCTCTGCCTCTGGCCCCGTTGCACTCGGACCAGTATACCTCTTTCTGAAACTGCATAACACTTCCTGCCACTTCCTGCCACTTCCTGCCCACGCCCGCCCACGCCCGCCCACTCGTGCCTTGTTGAAAAGGGCAGCACTTTGCCCAGCTGGAAGAAGAAGAAGAAAAGAAAATCCCGGAATTTGAAATTTTGCCCTGACAAATCACTACCCGATGATGAACATGTCTGGCACTGTGATGCAAGATATCGTCCACCTCTCCACCGAGCACCTCAAAGTGCTGGTCGATGACGACGGCGTCGCGGTGGTGCAACTTGACCGCCCACAGAAACGCAATGCCTTCACCCAGGCTATGATCGATGCCATGGTCGCAGCCTTGGGTTACCTGGACGCAAGCAAGGACGTCCGCGCACTCGTCGTCACCGGCAGCCCAGGTGGTGGGCCCTTTTGCGGCAAGTAATTCTGACGGCAAGACCAGACAGACAAGCCAGTCATGCTGATCATCCACCCTCGACGGCAGCCGGCATGGACCTCAAAGAGCTAGTCCAGATCTCAACTGCTGAGGCACATCAGAGGGGGTTCCTCAAGGACCTCACCGACGCCTTCGCCCGCTTCTCAAAACCATCTGTTGCCGCTGTGACTGGCTTCGCTGTCAGTACCACGTTCCCTCGTTCAACCAGACCCGAGAGACTGACCGGTGAGCAGCTTGGAGGTGGTTGCGAGGTTGCCTTGGCAGTGAGTGTCCATGATGATGTCCCACTGACGCCAGAGACTCTGCTAACTGCCAACCCGGCCAGTGCGATATCATTTACGCTGAGGCAGAGGCCAAGTTCGGGCTTCCAGAAATCACCATCGGCACTATCCCCGGTGCTGGGGGGACCCAGAGGTTTGCGCGAGCCCTGGGCAAGTATAGGGTAAAGTCCCATACGCCGACTGATTCCCCCCCCTCCTCTCCTGGATTCTCGGCTGATGCGACCAACTAGGCCATGGAACTCATCCTGACCGGCGACTCGGTCCCTGCCGTTGAGCTCCAGCGCCTTGGTCTTGTAAACAAGGTGTTTCCAAAGGACCAAGTTGAGGAAGAAGCGATCAAACTTGCCAGGCGCATTGCTGCCTTGTCTGCAACTGTCGTCGCGTCTGCAAAACAGGCGGTCTTGACAGGTGAGAACGTCGGCCCCGGTGCTGACGATTGCCGGCACTTGCTAACCAACCCGCTCATCAATCAGCCGAGAATTCACATCTTGAGGCCGGCATGGTTCATGAGAAGGCGTTGTACTACGCAACGTTCAGCACTCATGATTGCAAAGAGGGGTTGTCTGCATTTTTGGAGAAGCGCGCCCCGCGGTTTGAACACAGGTAGGACAAGGGTCGGTATGTCATTGCATGGGAACATGGGACGATCGAGTCTAGAAAATAGCGTTCGTCCGAGGACGAAGAAGCTTTCTCGGTTGGCACCGTAGCGAGAACTCTAAACCTTTTCCTGACCTCCACTACTTTCCCCGCATGCAACACGCGAACAGCACTTGTAGTTGTAGATCCGGAGCGCAACCCCTGGCAACCCTCCCAGATTTCAACTTGACTTCATCGCAATCTAGAGTTTTGCCTCCAATCAAGACAGGCCAGAGATCAAGTAAGCTGGGAAATTACGAGCCTAGTGGTGAATCCATACTCTTCGGAGTACCTTTGGGCTGACAAGGTTCGGGGTATCACCTGGGTAGCTCAACGGCTGTTTCGGCACGCTGAAGTGAATGCCGTCATATAGTAATGAGAACATTCAAACCTCGTAGATATATGTATCCACTTGCCTCCACAACGAATAGATTTGCGATATCGACAGTCAACTCCTACGAAAACTGCCATCATGATGCGCCAAACCGGTGCCATTCTGCTGAGTCTTCTTGGCCTCGGCTCCGAAGTGCTGGCAGAGGGTGCTTTCGCGCCCGTGTCTATTCCTCGCAGCCCAGCTGAATCTGGAAAGACATGCATACTCAACCCACTTGGAAATAGTGAAGACGATGTACCTCAGATTCTCGAAGCATTTAAGGCGTGCAATAATGGCGGAACCGTGGTCTTCCCAGAGAACTCGACATTCTGCATTGCAACTAAGCTAAACCCTGTAATCTACGACGTCACCATTGACTGGAAAGGAACTTGGCTGGTATGTCTTGCCTATCGCTTCTCAAATAAGAATAATTTGTGTGAACTTGGACTTTTGATCGAGATGTGCTCACGTCACACAATGTCATGTACTAGTTCTCGGACGATTTGGACTATTGGCGCTCAAACTCATACCCGATAGCCTTTCAGAACCACGCCGCGGGATTCATCATCTCAGGCGGGAGGATCCACATCAATGGCTACGGAATTGGCAAGATCAATGGCAGTGGTAACACTTGGTATACCACTGAAGCAGGCGATACACAGCCGGGAAGACCAATGCCTTTTGTCTTCTGGAATGTTTCTGATGTCCTTGTTGAGCACTGTGAGTTGTTGAGTATCATATCTCCGCACTAATCTCCAAATTCTACTAAATACGTTACACAGTCTCTGTGGTTCAGAGTCCACTTTGGTCTGTCAATATCATAAATGGGACTTCAATGTGGTTCGATGATATCTATGTGAATAACACCGCGCTTGATGCTCCATATGTATGTTTCCCTCATGCTTCTATCCCTCCCTTCTCTATTCATCAGTTCTTTTGCGGACGCCAGACATATCACAACAAACCTGGATACTTGTGACACCTACTCTGTCCTGTGATAAGCCAGGATCAGAAATAGGCTCGCGGGAGTTTCCGTTGGTGTGGCGTCTTTCGGAACCAAAGCCTCTCAAAATTCGCTAACGCAAACTTTACTCAGGGATACAATTGGGTTCAAAATAAGTTCAGCCCCAGGTTTGTGTTACACACGAGCATGTAGGGGCTGACATATACTTTACATACCGACGGTTTCGACACCATGGATGCTTACGACATCAGACTTACAAACTTTGTTTACCAAGGAGGTGACGACGCGATTGCTATCAAACCTCGGTCGTACAACATATTCATCCAAAATGTACATCTTCCAGCAAGGAACTGATCCCTACACAGCTGACATGAGAATCTCTCTATAGGTAACAGTGCACGGTGGTAATGGCGTCGCAATCGGAAGCCTGGGCCAGTACCTTGAAGACAGTTCGGTGGTGAATGTTGTCGTCAAAGATGCTAAAATACTCACCTACAACAACGACATGCATAATTCGGCGTACATCAAGACTTGGGTGGGCGAGCTGGTACCCCAGGACGACTATGAAAGCGAATATCTGCCGAGAGGTGGTGGGTGGTAAGCAACCTCTCGCACAACCTACAAGCCAATTCGTCGAGGAGGCACTGAGGACTTCTTCCAGGGGTGTTGTACAGAATATACTCTTTGAAAACTTCTACGTCGAAGGAGCCGCTGCAGGCCCTAGCATCAACCAGAACTCGGGCAACAATGGTTCGTAGTTGTCCCCTATCGACTTTCACACCACCCCTGCTCAAACTATGAAACCGAATTTCTAACATGGAGGGAGTATGTAACTAGGCTCTTTCGCTGGTACCTCAAACATGCTGGTCTCGAATATTGCCTACGTCAACTTTACAGGCTGGCTTGATTCCTCGAGCAGTACTCGTACCGCATCAGTTTCATGCTCCGAGAGGCATCCCTGTTACAATATTGACATGAGAAACATCTCACTTCAGCCCACACATAACTCTACTGCGACAGGGGCAGTAGGAACTTGTTCTTACATCGAGGCTGGTGGTTTACATGGCATGGAAGGAAGTGGCTGCACGTAATTGAGGATGATCTGGTTCTCTTTCCTGATATCAGGTAGAGATGATACGGGTCTTCACCAGAGTGGTACACATATGAATACAGTTACCTAGTGGGTTTCTGATTTTAACATATCACCAAATGCCCCAGTATTTATGTCCACAAAGGTGCTGCGTTGCTTGGTACACTGCAAGATTAGTATCTCAGTTTTTGTATAGGTGATTGGTTTGTCCCGTCTCCCAAAGATTCTTGTGATAATTCATAGTCCACAATGTCATCATCTTGGCCCCGCTGCAAAAGTAGATTTCTCCCTCAGTCTCTCCCCATACTTCCAGAGCAAGATGGGCCCAGGCCAGCCAATCGCAATACCGATGAATGCAAGCATAGTGTTGCCCCAGCCGTAGTCCAGCTTGGCATATAGGCTGGGTGCGAAGAGCGGGAACCCAAAGCCAGCAAGACTGCGTAGTACCGTCGCCGCAGCCACGGCGCTCGCAGCGTACCTCGTGTAAGAGTCGACCAGAAATCCCTGGATGGCCTGAAAACCGACAATGACTCCCATCGACAACAAAACGACCCCGATGTCAGGGCCGATCCAATGAACTCGGTATTGAGCAGTCCAGCCGTAGATGATGAGACCGACGGGCAGCATAATAGCCCCAGGCACCATCATGGGAATTCGAAACTCCGGGCGCCCCACTGTTACATTGTAGTGCTTCTTTAGACGGGCATAGATACGGTCCTGGAAGGGGGCGCAGATTTGAGCTCCAAGGAAGAATCCGAGCCCGAGGGCAATATAGTTCAGTCCACCGATTCCAGTGCTCATCCCATATGAAGCCCATAGTCCAGGAAAAGTGCTCAGGATTAAATACATTAACCCGTAAAGAAACATCATGTGAAGAGCAAGGACCTGGATGATAGGCTGTGTAAACAGCCTTGCAGCGTTGGGAGTCAGCCATCAAAGAATCAGAGAATTAGCTTCATGAGAATACAGCGAGGAGAGCCTTGAGGGCCGTCAGGCGGTCAAGACATATTTCCAATTCTGCAGCTCGTGAATAAATTGTAGTATAGGTGGGGAAATGGGATATGTTCGTTCTTGAAGGGGTAAAAATTGTATCCAGAAGCTGCTTACATGCGAAACGGCCTGACGAAGGCTGTGGCCAATGTTCGGGCAACTGTCTTGTCCGGGTCATCGAAGTCGGTGTGTAGGTCCATGTTTCCTGTCTTTGTTATGAGTTTTTCCTTGCGCCATCGCAGCAACACTGGGGTGTAGGTCTCCCGGAGAAGGAAGAGCCCGGCGCATTGGATCACGGCGTCGGCTATTGTCGTAGCATAGAAGATCCACCTCCAGGAAGTATTTTCGGAAATAAAAGCCCCCGCGATGGGGCCGATGGCTGGTCCAAGAAGAGGGGCCAGACTATAGATGCTCATCGCTCTTCCTCGCTCCTCCGCAGTAAACAGATCGGAGAGGATTCCACCACCTATGGCGAGAGGAGCTGAACCGCCAAACCCGGCAAGAAACCGGAATACTATGAGCTGTACTTTTGTGCGACTCAGACCACAACCGAGGTTGAAGAATAGGTAGAAGAGGTTCGCCAGTTGAAGGACGATGACGCGGCCGTACAACTCGCTCAGAGGTCCTAGAAGCAGGGGACCAATTGCATATGCTAGAGACCAAATCATCAGCTGAGACAATTGAGGTTGTCACGATCTGTAAAACCTACCAAGGACGAAGATGGAGAGTGACAATTGCTTCTCAAACTCGATTGTAATGTTTAATTCACTGGCAATGGAGTTCAACGCTGGTGCAGTCATAGTAGACGAAACGGGACTGATCAAAGTGAATGTCGACACCACAAATACTGCGGCCCATTTCTGACGTGTCTCCCAAGTCTTGGGATTCTCCGGGTCCTCCGTATTCCATGTTACGAGGTTCGGGTCTGCTAGGTGTCGCGGCGTAGGTTGCTTTTCGAGCGGTAGGGCGGCCTCAACATCATGCCGGCTCTCAATACCGTCACGTACGTGGCTGACTGCTCTTGTAACCTCGGGGCGGACTGAAGATCTCGATCGTCCGAGCCGGACCTCGTCCTCAGAAATGGACCCTGATGAGCTCGAAGAATCATCGTCTGTAGGTGAGCTTGGCTTCTCCGCCTCGATTTCTTCGTCATCGCGTCTGATGTCGTCTAACGATTCGCGCTGCAGACGGTTCCAGGCTTGGTTTCCTGTGGTGATGTTTCCAAAGTCTTGCGCCTCTGTCCCGTTGTTTGCAGGCCCTGACGATGGGGCTGACGAAGGACAATCCCCAACCCCTTTGGCGTCCTTCATTGGGTCGTAGATTACTGATAGTTAGAAATCCGGTTTGAAGGGCGACTAATAGATGTTATACTCGAATTCGCGTTTATGGTAACGTAGAGAGTATGTGCACTGTGTCTGTCGAAGTAAATCAAGCGCCAAGGCCCGGGCAGACTCTTGTGGATATGAATGCCTTATATACAGGGTTGGACCGGACAAAAGCACAGCTCCCACATCAAAAACACATAGAATTTGTAGTCTCCTCCTCACATGAGGAAAAAGGGAAGAATGAGCGACCAACGACTGGTGTCGGCGAGGTCTCAACACAAGAGCACACCCTCGACCGGCCGACTTCCGGATCCACTATCTTCGGTTCCGACTCGCACAATTTCTTCACTAACGACTAAAGGAAACCACATTGCGTGCTGTGGGTAAACTGGGATGCAGATCTTACCGCTAAGGCGGCCAGCAAGCACCACAGCAAATAAGAGGCCTAGTTATGTCACCCACTTCGCATTGGTACGCTCGGCGTCGGCCTTTGCCGCGTGCCGAAAGCGCCCCGAGTTTCTAAGCATCGGGACAGCATGGACTTAAGGTCGGAGACAAATACTAGTTGCCGTTGGAGTTCGCCAGTGTCTCAGAATCCCGTGTTTCTAGAGATCAATGCTGTGCCCACGATGTCGGGGTTGTCCTCTTTCTAGCACGGATGGGCCTTGACAGATATCTTTTAATCACTCAAGTTTTGTTCCCTGACTGCTGTCACTCCAAATAATGGTGTTGTCTCATCCCCTCAGTGTTAATTTCGACTTGAGTCTGTGTAATTTTGGTCCGTAGGGAATCAAACCAACATTGTAAGCGAGTAGCTAATCTGTTAGTTGTGGACTTAATTATATATATCAAGGTCCATTAGACCTGTTTCTGGGTTTCCCAACCGAGTCAGAGTAGACGTGGAAGTTCTCCCGCAGGGACTCTCGCAATTTTGATGCTTAGACACTGACTCTATCGGGAGAATGATGTCTGGTCTTTCAACTGTAAGTTATGCTGGCCACTGAACTACAGGGCAGCCTTTTATGGGACAGCCTTCTGACCTCCAGTCTGATAACCTCATGGGAAAAGCCTCCTGTAGGACAACTTCGATTAGGACAACATCCTAACATCTACTGGGACAATATTCTATGGGATAAGTTCTTGACCTCCTGTGGGATAATATTCTGTAGGATGATACTCTGGCCTCCCATAGGACAAACTCCTAACCTCCTTGCGGGACAGACTCCTACGGCACAATCCCCACTAGGGAACCCATCTAGCCTCCTATGATACGATCTTCTGTAGTTCAGAATACGGTTGAGCTGATCGGTGATACTAGCGCGGAACCAAGTTGACATCGATATTTTGAATGTAATGGAACAACAATAAAGCACCTTTTGCATGTGCAATGTTCTGGATCAACTGAACAGGTGTGATATAGTAGATCGAGAGAGAGCTTTCCGGCTTCGTCGGCAAGGTACTCTCAGCAAACACTCGCAATGTATAACGTCACACCGTGGTCAATAAAGGATCAGATTTCTGCGGGGCAATCTCCCACCAGGTGATCGTTTCAGTTTATCCTCCAGTGGGCTGAGCTGCTCAATGTCTTCCCACCGACACAAGTTCTCAGGCAACAAATAATAGTTGTTGGCTCATTCTATGAGTGGCCATCATCATAATCGGGCTATTACAACAGCCAGCATGCAAAGCTCTTCTCTGGACTCTGAACCCAGGGTAAGTATCGCCTTCTGACGCTGAGAAACTGTCATTTGACTTTCAGAGAAAGCAGAGCAATCTGTAGTGGGAAGGACATGCTTCAATCACACCCAAGGCCTAATGATAACAAGAACAAAGCACGATTTCACTACCTAGGTAGCATAATGTTTTTAGAACCTTGTGCTAGCTCAGCACAAGCAAATACTTTTGTGTTCAAAACATTGCTTGTGGAAATCAGGGAGACGTTTCCCACAGACCGAAATGTTAGTGTATTCGCAATTCTAGTTGAGGTGTTTGCCGGAGGATTTGCACACCTACAAGTTAGCTCTGTGAAGCCCTGTTGAGATCGTGTTCACATTTGTCCTTACTCTCAGTGCAGGCATTGAATGTAGTGATTCATCCAATCCCCGAGACTCAGCTTGAAAGTGCCACAGAAAGGTTGCGGCACAATTGCTGACTATTGCAATGGAATGGATTTCCTTTTTATTTCCACCGGAGTCCATCAGGACTCAGGAATTGATCCTGTAATGATACCAAGGTGTACAAATCCCTGACGGCCCACTTGATCTCATCCGTGAGGACTTTTCATTTCCAAACTGATGAACAATGACCTAAAGCAACCAACCATTTAACGCCGATCCTGCCCACCGAGTTTTGGACTCGCAACCATGGGAGTGCGAAGGAAACTGTTTCAAATGCCGAAGATATCGATCCGGGTATCACTCAGGAAGCCTACAGCTCATCCTGTCCAAATCCTAATCCAAGACCTCCTCAAGCCTCCGCCTTGGTGTCGACCTTCTTGGCTGGGGGCTCCTGGGCAGCGGCGCCATCCTCATCGCGAGAGCGCTTGCCATTGGACTCGCCAGACTTCTCGCCGTCGGCATTGTCCCTGCGGTCTCCATCACGCCTGTTGTTGCGGTCGAAATCGCGGCCTCCTCGCCCACGGCCTCCACGTCCACGCCCTCGTCCACCTCGGCCGCCTCGGTTGTTGTTCCTGCGGTCGTGATCCTTGCGGGCCTTCCAGTCGTCCCTGTCGCCCTTGAAGTGGTCCCCCTTGCGATCACGGCTAAGGTCCTGGCCCTCCCAGAAGGTTCGAGGACCTTTGCTCTTACTGGGCTCGAGCTTCCCCTCCTTGATCAGCCGGGATTTCTCATCGACGTAGTCTCGCTTAGACATGATCTTCAGGTCACGCCCCTCGTACTTCGGCGGTGGGTCAAGGGCCAAGAACGCCTTGGCGTGCTCTTCGGTCTCGAACTCGGCGAAGACGGAGCCCTTGAAAAGATGATCATCATCTCGGCGAAGTCGGATGGCATTGACTGGTCCGAACTTCGCGAAGAAAGCCTCGATGTCGAACTGGGTGGACGGCTGCTCGTCTCCGAAGCCCTTGACGTAGACGGAGACAGGGAACTTGTCGCCAGGCTTGGAGGACTTGTAGGCGACCTTGCGTGCGACTGTCTCTTTGCCGTCCTCACCGGAGATGACCAAGAACTGGCTGTCGCGCAGAGCCTTGACGACGGCCTCGTAGGGCTGGAAACGACGCATACGACCGAAGGAGCAGATCGTCTTGAGAGGGACGGGGTTGTTTTCGAAACCACCAGTCAAGTTCCACATGTACTTGTCCTGGGGCAGGTTGTTGTCGCCGAAGTAGAACTCGACCTAAGTAACTGTTAGCGAGGTCTTCATGTAGCCCTGGTATCTCGAGCTTGTGTGCGTACCTGAACACGGATCATATGGGGGTCATCGGTGACAGACAGGACGGAAGGGTCGAATTTGCTC
Source organism: Diaporthe longicolla (assembly GCA_000800745.1). Lineage (NCBI taxonomy): Eukaryota > Fungi > Ascomycota > Sordariomycetes > Diaporthales > Diaporthaceae > Diaporthe > Diaporthe longicolla. The sequence goes on from JUJX01000037.1 coordinate 308,652, forward strand.
TTGTTGTCGTGGTGGTGGGCATGGGCTCCGGCCTTGTGGGCGTTGTGGTCCTTGTCCTCCTTGGCGTCACCGTCCTCCATGGCAGTGTCTCCGTTCTTCTCGGTCGCCGCAGTCTCCTCGGCCTTGTCAGCTTTGGCAGATTCATCCTGAGTGGTCTCGACAGCGGGAGCAGCGTCGGTGGCTGTCTCTGCGACGGGGGTAGACACCTCGGGCTGGGTTGCCTCAGTTTGGGTGGTTGGGTCGGCCATCTTGTCTTGCTGGAATGAAGGGTTGAATGGCAAGGTCAGAGAGTCTCTGGGTCGCTCGACAACGAGGCAGTTGGCGAGAGAGCGTGGAAGGTGTTGTGCGGCGCGAAAAGTGTGACTCTCCGGCGAGGTGAGTCTTGTGCGCTGGTGGGGTGCAAGGCACAATGGCTGGCCGCGACCAGGGAAGGTACCTAGGTAGGTGGTTTTGTAATGATGCGGCGGCCGACTCAAGGCACCCTTCTGAGGAGTACGGAAGAATAGCGAAAGTGGTCAGACTGTACTGGAGGCTGGGGATGGTTGGAAAAGAAAAAAGGTCGGTCTTAGGCCGGCCGCTGTGAACTTTTTCTACAGTACCACGGAATGCCGATAAGCCTGCGATAGAGTGCAGCCAGGGTTTTGCAGGCACCCCACAGTCAATCCATGTGGAGCACAGAGCTCCTCTCTGGGTTTTAGTGTGACAAGCATTGAGCGAGAGCAGTACTAAAATTTTGGTTAGTAGTCGCGCGACGAGCCGTGCAAGGTCTCGCAGGAGACGACACGGCAGAATTTCATTTATTGACCACTGTCCCAGCTCAACAGCTTCGCGGACGCGGCCAACTCGACTCGAATTCCTTGCCTTCTTGCATCTCGAGTCCAGTCTGTGCCGCTCGAATCCCTCTGCAGACCAGAATGAAGTTGAGAAGAACATTGAAGTTCCACAGTTTGAAACGGGGGGTAAGCATTGCACCCGTCACCATTGTCTTCTCGCCTCCGCGATACCCTCCCACACACCGACGGCGTGACTTGTGATGGCCAATTCTTCATGTCAAACTGTTCCATCCATTCCGGCTGACCAGTGCGCCTGCACCGAGTAGAGAGTCCGCCAAACATGGAACAAGTACAACCTCTACAACCTGTCCAAGGTTGAGCGAACGATACCCAACTACATCTCCAGGACCTTCTTCCAGCAAAAATGGAACGCAAAGGCCCTGACCCGTGCCTACCATGGCGAGCACATCAAGGAGAGCAAATGGGAGCGCATGTTCAGCCGCCGCATGCTGTCCGTCGTCAATATGGACCCTGTCTACATGGCTCACAATGACGGCTCCGAGCAAGCCGCAGGCAGAGGCTCCGGCAAGGACAAGCCCAGCTTCGAGGATGTCACGCCATGGCACGAGCGCGGCCAGGCTCTGAACAAGAGGCCCAAGCCTGGCTTTGCACCCAAGACAGACCTGGATCTGATCCCGCCCAGCGAGACCCAGCCCCCCTCGCGGAAGGAGACAAACCTGCAGCAGTTCAGCGGCCAGACCCCGTACATGAACATGGCATACGCCCCTCTAGAGAGGAGGATTGATGTGGCCATCTTCAGGGCCCTCTTTGCCAGCAGTACGCGACAGGCGCGTCAGTTTGTTATCCACGGCGCGGTCAAAGTCAACGGCCAAGTGGTAAGAGCCAAACAGCCCTCCGGGCCTCTTTGCCCAATTCCGCGGACTAACATTAACCAATGCAGATGACGCATCCAAGCTATCTCCTTAACCCAGGTGACATGTTCCAGGTTAACCCCGAGTTCGTTCTCCTCGCGACTGGCAAGAAGAAGCCGCCGCCACCACCCAAGGCCCCCAGGAAAAGCCGCAAAGCTGCTGCATCAAAGGAGGAAGCTGCTGAAGAGGAGGGCGAGGCTCAGAGTGAGGAGGCTGCTGCTGGGGGTGAGGGAGAGGAAGCCGAAGCCGAAGCCGAGCAAGTTACTCCAGGAACCAAATTACCGAACGTCGACGCATTTGAGGCAAGGCTGGCAAAGGAGGAGGCCAAAAAGGGAGGCGAGAGTTCCACTGAGGTCCAGCCTAATGCACCGGGAAGCATCCCTCGTGTGCTGAGATTCCTGTCGAAGCAAGCCAAGGACATCCTGGAGCAACAGAAGGGCGACTTGAAAGTCAAGAAGAAGCGCAAGTTCCGCAACTTCATCAAGATGTCCCGCGCTGCACTCGCAAAAGCAGGCCGCGCAGGCGGCGAGGCGGAGGTCGCCTCCGACCAGACGGTCATAGACGAGGTCAACGCCATGCTCCGCGACCTGGCCATCGCCGACCCGTCAATCGCGAAGAAGGCTGAAGAGTCGGGCGCGTTCACCGCCGAGGAAGTCGCCAAGGCCACGGAAGAGACGCAAAAGGAGCAGGAGGAGGACAAGAAGCAGCCCGCAAAGCGCGCAGACTACGTCATGTCCGGCGAGGAGGTCTCGCGGATGAACAAGCTGCTCAAGGAGTGGGAGGACAATCCGGAGGACCTCTCCAAGCCATACCTCACACCCTGGGAGCCGCGGCGCTTCATGGGCGCCTTTGCCTTCATCCCGCGCTACCTTGAGGTCAACCAGAACATCTGCGCGGCCGTGTACCTGCGGCATCCCGTGGCGCGCCAGAAGTACGCCGAGGTACCGACGCCGTTCCCGCCGCACGTCATGCAGTTGGCATTCAACTGGTATTTGAGGAGAAGATGAGCGCATAGTACGACTAGTTGCTGCAAGTACTAGAGAGGGGGCCGGGGCGGCAAGCCATTGTGGTGGATGACTCAATCAGCCTGCCTTGTATATAATGTCCAAATCGGGTATTTACGTGCCGAACGGCTAGACGTAGATGAGACGTTCAAACATAGGGCAATTGTAACACCACTTCATAATCTCGTCAATTCTAGGCAGTCTCAGCTTGGCTGACCCTGTCCACTTCCGTTAATATCATGTCGTTTCGGCGCACGTGGAAGCTTCTGGCCTGCAAATACATGCCGCACGAGCGCAAGACATGCATTCCAAGATTCCCATCCGTTATGTTCTTCAAACTTCTCCGCCGCCATTGAACGGTTGGCAGCGGCAGCGGCACCTAGCCGTGACTACAGTGCGGTCCAAGGCCATTGGAGCCCCGAAACGCTTTGCGATCAGTTTGCGCGTTAGTAGTCCTCACATGTCGGGCAACGCAAAACTGTTTGATGGAAATCCATCATTTTATGATCAGAAACCACTAAACTAGAGAAGAGCTGCAGGGCGACGATAAGAAAAACACAGTAGTACTCGACACTAAACGGGCCGGGGGAAATAAAAAAGGAAGAAAGACGTGCTTGGGAGAATCAGGGGCATGAGGGGGTATGATAGTAGAGTAAAGCCGTCAAATGCGATCCCAGATTCCAAACAAAAACCGGTCTTTGAGATACTAGATGCATCCACAAGACATCTACGCCCACGGCTCAACCGTCCACCCAACCGGCCTCATCCTCCATGATTAGGTATCACAGCCACTGCTCTCCGTCACACGTCGTCGCACATCCCATGACCCGCTGCCAGAACTTCTGAGGGGCCATAGAGACGCCTCGCCGACAAGAAAGAAGGAAGTTCCCCGAAGTGTTGGTCGTGGGCTACCAGCGAAAGTGGACTGGTCCCCTATGGCAATGAGGGGTCTCAACGTCCGTCATAAATTATAGAAAGTCATATTTCGAAATGTCGAGCCGACACGTGGTTGCGAAGAAGAAAAAGCCAGCGCTGTGTGTACGCTTGCACCAGGAAGCCGTGCGTTGCCAGACCAGCTCCTGGTTCGATGGAGTATGGAAATGTACTCTAGGCTGTTATGGGCATCGCAAATACCTTGTGTCGAGATCCCCAACCCAAAAGTGTATAATGCAGAATGGTGCGGGGACCCCGGGTAGGGTTGGAGAGACCGCTCAAATGCGACACGCCTTCTTTCTCCAAAGTATGTAGTTCTGGTCTTGGTCGGGGTGCCATTTTGCCACGAGCCAGGGGGCCGTTTTGATTAGCCGTACCGTGGAGGACTTTTCGAGGATTAGGTAGGACGTGATTAAAATTGTGACAGTGAAGACGAAATTTGAAACAAGCGGCAGGCTGGTAGTGCATGGGCATAAGGCGTATGCAGGCGTGGATCGTAGAAGAAAGGCGCTCCGGGAGTCGAGGCTTATCGGAGGGAGAATCCCTTCCTCTTGCCTTCCTTTTCGATCGGCCGTCCGCTCTCGACTCTCGACTTCTTCTCCTCGAGCTCCAGCCTTTGGCGCTCCAATTGTTCCTTCATTTCCCGGTGCCTGGCGTACAGCTCCTCCTCGCTTTGCTTCAGCTTGGACTCCTTCTCGGCGACCTTTTGCTGGAAGACCATCTTCATCTCGGCCTCCATCTTGGCGAGCTTCTGTTCGTGGAGGGAACGCTCCTCCTCCTGCTTGACAGCTGGGTTGACCTCCTTGAAGACGCTTGGGTCTTGCGAGACACCCATCTGGATGAGCTTATCTGTACGGTAGTTCTCGTAGAGGAGGTTGTTGGTGTGCTCCTTGAGCTCCTCCATGTGGGTCCGGATGAGCATCTGGCGGAGCTTGACAAAGTCGCAGTGCTCCTCGTTGTCGACCTCAATGACACCCCAGGGGTACTGACGACCGCGCACCTTGCGACCGTCGGCATTTGTGATCTCCCCGGTGGCACCGACGACGGCGAAAGGAACCTTGGACATTATCTCGTTGTTCTCGGCGATGGTCTCCTCGTCGTCGAGCTCATAACGAGGGCCTTCGAAGATCTGCACGTTGTGGTGCTTGATGTCTGCCAGGACCTGTCGGGTTGTTAGGAACTGAATTGGACAGGCGAGTCTCGGGCGGAAACTTACTCTGGCCTTAAAAGCGGTGATCTCCTCGTCCGTCAGAGTGTCGGACTTGGCAATGACGGGAATCAGATTGACCTTGGTGTGAAGACGCTTCATCACCTCAATGTCGAGAGGCTTCAGCGAGTGGCCGGTGGGCTGGATGAAGAAGACACACGCGTGAATGCGGTTGTCCACAATGTTCATACGGTTGACCTTGTTCTCGGCATCCAGGTAAGCATCGAAGCGCTGCTCGATGTTATCCGTGATTGGCCTCCAGGACTCGTCATTGTTGACGAAGTCGCCGAAACCAGGGGTATCAACAACAGTCAGGCGCAGGCGAACACCGGCTTCCTCAATATCTGCGCTAATAGACTGAATGGTAACAGTCTTGGGGAGAATATCGAGACTGGGCCCCTTGCGCTCCTTGGGTGGGTAGAGGGAGGTGTTGAACAGAGTGTTGACAAGGGTAGACTTTCCGAGACCAGACTCGCCTGAATTCTACTGTCAGATATGACGGGACAGAGGGGGGTGGGTGTGCACAGATAGGACGACTACTCACCAACAACCATAACGTTGAAGTTGAAACCCTTGCGGACACTCTTACGGTGCCACTGGTTGGGAAGGTTGGCAAAGCCAACGTAGCCCGTCAGCTTCCTGCGGACAATGTTCTTGTTCTCAATCACGCCAGATGAGACTGTAGGCCTGAGGTTAGGATTCTGCTCATATTCCCCTTGACCCACATCCGCAATGGGAGAGGAAGGCTTGCCGATAGGAAGCTCGGGAGGGGTGGTGACAGGGGCGCCGTTAGAAGCTGCATCAAGAATTAAGTCAGTAAATCACCTCCTGGTTTGTTCTCCTACGGAGTATGAGGAAAAGCAGTTTATGGGAGCCAGTGCAGAATCAGAGGAGCCTGACACTCAGCCAGCGGCAAGATCTCGCGCTGAAGCTCGCCCAACTCCATGGCTCTCAACGGGGCGATCTTCGGGGCAGTCTCGACATCCAACATGCTGCGATAGTGGGGGTGTGGCCGATCGTTTTCGCGATGTGCAAGGCTGCTGGACCTGGTGGCAATTGCGGGCGGTGGAGATGCTGGTGTTCGGTTGCGGGTTGTGATAACATTGTCCAGCTGAACACTGCGGGAACGCGTTTTGTTCGGATGGATCAGGTCGAAAGGCATCATGATCTGGAAGTGCATTCGCTGTCTGCCCTGTTTCGGTCCCAGGTCCCGACCGACCGCAATGGCATTTCCGAGAAAAGCCCAATGATGTTCCCCGGGTAACTGCCGGAGATGAAAATGGGGTGGGCGGTCGACAGGATCGCGGTAGACAGAGACTCGACGCGCCGGGGTCCGTGTGGTCGAAGTGAATTTGGTCGTCGATCCGAGTCCAGGGTTGATTCTTGCATTGCTCCCAAAAACTGCTGTCGCTCTTCGAGGAAGGAGTTTGTATGCGCTTACCCATTGTGAATGTAAAACTGGCTGATGTCGGAAAAGGAGGGAAGGAACGAGTGACTGTGGCGGGGGAAGCACTCTGTTAGCATTCGAGTGTCTAGAGTAGGGAGCTGGGCGCGGCCGTACGACCAAGCCGCCCAAGATCTGCCGAGCACCGAGAAAGTACGTCAATGGGCGAAATCCGCAGGACTTGCAGAAGTATAAATCAACTCGAGCAAGACATGAGGCGATGCGCCATTGCACAGGTGCGGATAAGGCAGGCGCCAGGAGTCGGGCAGGAGCAGCAGAGGCAGCCTTCCACGACTGCATTGACGAGGGAGGGAGGGGAGCCAGTCAGGACGGGAGAAGTAGACGTACCAGGAAGGGACACGCAGCTCTGACGAGTTGGGCCGGGGCGAGTGATGCGCAGTGTGGGAAAAAAGGCCTTCGTGAAGGGGGGGAGAGAGCGATGGCCGTTGGCGTCAAAAGAATACTACGAAATAGGACGGGATGAGAAGATGAAGGAGAATTGGTCGTGTCGTGAGGAAGTTCTGCACGGCACGGAGAATGGGCAGATTTGGGAGAAGGTTGAGGTGATTGCAAAGGGGCTGTAGGAAATTTGGGCAAAAGGGTACTTCCCACCGGGTGACAGTTGGCCCGTGCGGGGAGCTGTGGAAAAGGGGGCTCGTGCTTGCTGGGTGCAGGACAGTCAAGGTCCAGGTGCTGGCGCAGGTACGAGTGGGCGGGTGGGCGAGTGGGCAACCGTGGCAGTTGTGAACGTGGTAGAGGTTACGGGACGGAGCAGAGGCAGCTCGGCCAAGAGCCTGTCACAGATTCACACTGGAGAGGAGGAGCATTGAGCTGGGCTCCGGCTGATGGGCAATCTGGTGGAAGGTGGAGCTAGGACGGGGGACCCCCAGAGGGTCAACCGTTCGTTAGGCCGGTTCACTTGCCAGCAGTAGGGGAGAATGCAGGGGTTGAGCCACGACCAGAGTGACGGGCAGGGGGTCCAATCTCAGATGGTGAGTCTTGGTGCTCTCAATTGGCTCCACGCCTATGATTAGGATGCCGTTTCGTGCAGCGCCGATCCACATCAGGCCTTCTTGATTGAAGCATTTCATCTCCAGGCCGTTTGTTCGCCCCGAACTCTGTCTGCTGTCGGCGCCGTCGGCCTGAATGACTGACTGACTGACTGACTGACCTGCTTGATGACAGGCATTTATTTCCCAAGTGCAACACAATGTGACTTGCCTACGGCGGAATGGATGGGCTTGTGGAATCGTCTGTTCTCAGTCGCAAAACACCAAACATTGTGTGATCCTCGCGGCGATCCTCATGGCGCACAAACTCAACCCAACTTTGCAATGTCACGGCAAAGCTTCTCCTGGCTCACAGAGTGCCTACCGCCGTGGTTAGATCAGACGGCTGGCCAACCCACACAGCAGAAGCGGAAGCTGCAGTGTGGCTTGTCTGATGTTGACCTCATTGCTGATCATCGCACCCTCCCCTGGCTTGGTAGAGTCATCACTGCAAGCCATGTAGCTTTCATGTTACTTTGCCCACATTTATCTTTGGTTTCACCGGCCACAGAGCCCATCTGCACTAAACCTCCCGATCACTCAACCCGCAGCTCACGATGAGATCCAGGCACCCCCTCTTCATCTAGGCACTCGCGGCCTGCGGGGAAAACTCTGGACTCAAGGCCCGGTACCTGAGTTCGTGAACGAGACATAGGGTGGGAGGTTGGGAGGTCGGGTTAGATACATCCTCAGTACAGACTGCTGCCCGCCCAGCCACCTTGTACTTGAAGGAGGGTAGGACGTTTGATCACCAGAAGTTCTTCCCTCTGAGGTACTTGGCGCTAGGTCGTCAGGCTTGTCTAAGTAAGTAAGAGAGACACACACGCACACGCACGCACACACGCACACACCAAAAAAAGGAGAGCTAGTAGCCGTCAACACATTCCAGTACGTATGAAATGCAGGCCCCCCGACCCTTTTTCGGTCTCGGCAGGGCATTTACACAAGCAGGCTGGCTCCCAAGCGTTGAGAAAAGCTTCGCGCGAGTTTTGGCTCTGCGGCGCCAGGTTGAAGCGGGCGGAAGCTTCTAGGCCTCGGTGCTCCATGAACCTGTTTCCCGCCCGGCCCCGGGCTTGAGGCATGATATCACTCTCACCTCACGCGTTCGTGATGGCCTTGTTCGACCGTATTTTAGGTCAGATCCGGTCACTTCATGCATTTGACGACATGCTTTCCATGTCCATGCACCTTTTGAAATCACATATTCTCTAAACATCGATTCTGACCCGTCCTTGCTCGCTGATATGAGAATTCACGCCTGGCTTATGGGAACATTCACCTGGCCAACAATTTAATTACCTCACCTGGGGACGTCACTTGGTACCACGCTCACAGCGCAATGAGGTTCCCGCGACAATCGATATCAAGAGCTTCTTTCCAGGCTGTCCGTGCTTGTCCGCCTGTTCATCGTCGCCCGACGAGGCTGCATCAATGGGCTGCCAAAAGGGCGACGGCTTCGCGTCAACACGGCGGTCCTCAGCACCACCAGCAACTCCGACATGGCTTCTTCTCTTCCGGCACCAGGCAACGTAAATCGAAGCGCACCTTGCCCGCCACCATTTTCATCACCAGCGTACTGATCTGGTCCCTCTATCCATCAGATGTCTACCAGGAGCTCCAGCCAGCGGCCAAACGCCCAATACAGGCCACATCTGGCCACTCCACCGCCGAGAAGGGCCAGGCCAAGGATGTCAAGCAGGAGGATCAGACGGCTCAAAGTGAAGACTACGGGGCATGGCAGAAATTCACCACGGCCTTCCAGGATTTCAGCGTCATAACCGATCAGGAGTGGCGTGCAGTCTCCGACAAACTCATTGACTTGCTGCTGCCCGAGTGGTCGAAATTCATCCCGGGGTATATCAGGAAGCTGCAAGGGGAACTATCGATGGCCCCTGGGTCTTTGGCCGATGAGATCTGGACGGAGGCTCATGACCCCGAGATTAACCCTGAGATTCGTTATTCAGCAAAGGTACGCGTGTCAAACGACCTCTGCGACGAGGAGAAGGAGTACCTCGCTCGGAGGAAGAAGATCGTTACGGTGGCGCTGGCCAAGTATCTGGGCCTGGATGAGAACGAAGTGCATGAGGATGACGTGCCTACCATCGCAGTTTGTGGTTCCGGTGGCGGCCTGAGAGCCTTAGTCGCAGGCATTGGGAGCATGATCGCAACGGGGGAGGATGGCCTCTTCGATTGCGTTACCTACACCTCTGGCGTGAGTGGCTCATGCTGGCTCCAGGCCCTCTTCCACTCGACCTTCGCTCAAGGCAGTCTGCCCCTCGTCTTGGACCACCTCAAGGCAAGACTCGGGGTTCACATCGCATATCCGCCAGTAGCTATGTCGTCACTGGCATCAGCACCTACCAACAGATACCTGTTGAGCGGCCTCGTGGAGAAGCTTAGGGGAGATCCGAACGCAGACTTTGGCCTTGTCGACGTGTACGGCATCCTCCTGGCGGCGAGGCTGCTGGTCCCCAGGGGCGAGCTGGGCGTGGACGCAAGAGACTTCAAGCTGTCGAACCAAAGGCAAAATATCAAATTTGGGCAGAATCCGTTCCCAATTTATACAGCTGTCCGCCACGAGATCCCGAACGCCTCTGCTGCGGTCGACGGAACTGTTCACCCAACTGAAAAGGAGAAGGAAGAGGCTGCTAAGGAGGCATGGTTCCAATGGTTTGAGATTACGCCCTACGAGGCATTCTGTGAGGAATTCGCCGCTGGTATCCCAACATGGGCATTGGGACGCAAGTTCGCGAACGGCCGAGACGTTCCTCCAGAGGAGGGCTTCCATCTCCCCGAAGCTCGCATGCCACTTCTGATGGGCATCTTTGGCAGCGCCTTTTGCGCGACCCTCAGTCACTACTACCGCGAGGTCCGTCCTCTGGTGCGGAGCCTGACGGGTTTCTCCACGATTGACGAAATGGTCACGGGACACAATGATGATTTGAGCAAGGTCCACCCGATCGACCCTGCCATGCTGCCAAATTTCACGTACGGGATGGAGGGGCAGCTGCCCCACACGACGCCCACGAGCATCTATAAGAATGAATACTTACAGTTGATGGATGCCGGGATGTCGAACAACTTGCCAATCTACCCTCTCCTGCGGCCCGGTCGTAATGTCGACATCCTGATCGCATTCGATGCTTCGGCAGACGTCAAGACAGACAACTGGCTATCCGTGGCGGACGGTTATGCACGACAGCGTGGGATCAAGGGATGGCCCATCGGTATCGGCTGGCCCAAAGAGACCGAGCCAAACACGCAGGTCGCGCAAGAACTGAGCGAGGCCGAGGCCGCAACTGTGAAGGAAGCATCGGCCAGGCTGGACGAGGCCAAGGCCGAACAAACGGCACGCCGTCGTGAAGCCGGTGTCGGTCCAGAGGACGTGGAGGGCACGCATAAATTCGAAAAGGGCGATGCTGATTCCGGGGAGCTGGGTTACTGCACTGTGTGGGTTGGCACTACCCATGAGCGCTCCACGGAGCCGCCGCCACCCTCCAAGGCGCTGGATGACAGCACGGCCTGGCATCTCCAGGAGCCTGATGCGGGCATCGCGGTGGTCTACCTGCCCTTCCTCAAGAATGATAAGGTGGAGGGTGTAGACCCTGGTTTAAGCGATTACCTCAGCACGTGGAATTTCGTGTACACGCCGGAGCAGATCGACAAGGTTGTACAGCTGGCCAAGACGAACTATGACGAGGGGAAGGAGAAGATACGCAAGACGGTGAGGGCGGTATATGAGAGGCGGAAGAAGATGAGGCTGGAGAGGGAGGGGGAAGAGAAGTCAGAGAGGAGGAGACATAGGGTACGGCTGGGTGTTGACGGCAAACTAGGGGAGGGTGATCACTTCAGTTGAACGGGCCAGTGTATTGTATATTTCCTAGGCAGAAGCACGCCACAAAGCGCAAAAGATACCCCAGCAGTGTAGGAATGAGCATCGCATAGAACGCAGCCGTGCTGTTTTGTCATAATGTTGTCAACGGAATGCCTGATACGCTGCATCGTAGTAGCTAGGTTGCGCAGGTCATGATACGATTAAGTTTTGTAGTGGATGGACGATTTGGGCTCTCCAGCAGTTTTGTTCTTGATCTCGGCGTTTAATTCTTTATTTTTAGACAAAATATACAACTCCCGAGGGAGTGAGAGGCGAGCGCCGACGAACATGCCCGGGCCAACCACCCAAGGGCCTCTGCCTCTGGTCATCATAGTTGCTCTCGTACACTCGCCGAGTTTATAATGCGCCATTGATGCCAACCCGACCTGCCCAATATTGACTTTATTCGTTCTTCGGCTTGACCACACTAAACGGCTAGCTTATACCACCTCGCCAATGTCGACATACACCGGTTCCCACGGCTTGGCCCCCTCCACCAGCATGTCACTCGGCACCCGCACGTCCTCGCCAGGGCTGTACAGGTACCACGCCTTGAGTGCGTTCATCGCAGCCTTGAGGCGGGCCTGGTGCAGGTTGGCGGCCGCCCCTTCTCCCAGCTTATCATTCCCGCTGAAGATGCCGACCACGAACACGGGCGTCTTGGAAAGACGTCCGGTCTCTGACAGCAGCCTTGCCACGGGAGGGTCAAACTCCTCTCTCGCGCAGAGGCGGGACAGCTCTCTTGTGGGTTGCGAGAAGGAGAACAGCTTTTGCAGGTCGAAATGCCGCGAGAGTATGTGCGCCTTGATGAACGACCGCGCAGACTCTCTTCCGCAGTACGTGTAGATGGCGCCCACCACAGCGCGCACGAATGTCGCGTGGATGTTATGTGACCTTTCCACCTTCTTGTCCGGGTCGCCAAGGGTCAATTGCCGCTCCACGGAAAGATCGTACTCGGCTTCTTCAACCGGCTCGGCCTCGTTCTCGCGGTCATGCTCCGCCTCCCTCATTCCGACAAACATGTCGCCAAAGTCGTCGTCAAAAACCACGCTGCTCGAGATACCCCTCCGGAACCTCTGGTTTTTGTTTGGGCCCCAGACAGTCTCTGCTCTTGCCAAGCCCCACTTGGTGTTGAATGTCCTCTCCTTCTCCAGCGAGAACTGCAATAGGCCCGGATCAACCTCCGCGCCGGGTGCGGCGGCGCTCTCAACACCCCATGACCGTGCGATATGGAAGAGGGTCTTGTCGCCACCGTAAGCCTTCATCGCCGAATGCAGAATCTGCATTGGTAGCCTGGGGAATCGGCACATGAGCAGCTCGGAGGTATGGTAGCTTATGAGCGTCTGGCCCAGGTAGGCGAGGTTGGAGTTGTTGAAGAGCGGTGCTGGGTCGGCGGAGGCGTCGACGAGGGTGCGGGCGAGGGTCTGGATCGGGATCCTGTCGGAAAGGGACAGCCGAGCATGGAGAGCGGCCAGCTTGGCGGATTTTGCAGCATCCTGGGGTGGAGGAGAGGGCAGCGGTCCTATGGGCTCTTGGCCAGATATTGAAGGCCACAGCGGCGCTTCATCGGTGGCCGTTTTGGAGAATTGGTCAGAAGATATAGGCTCGCTCGGCTCCGGTTGGCCCTGCCTGATCTCGGCCTCGATGTCTCTTGCTGCAGCTGTTGACTGCCATCTTGGGGACGAGGCAAGCTGGTTCGGTCTAGGAAATTGTAGTCGAGGGTGTGACGAGAGACTTCGTGATGCGACCGCCGGGCGAGCTGTGAGCAGTTGCCCGGACCATTTTTCCAACCTTAACCTCTTCATGGGGAGAAAATGTGCAGGTTGTGCTCCCAAGCCACTCAATTGGGGTACAGCACCTTGACTTAGACGCGGGTCGCGGAGGGGGCTGTCGTCATGGGATGTCGTGGGACGTGGTGGTGGTGGTAGTCGTGTGTGGATGGCGTCGCGTGGAGCAGACCGAGCAGCCGTTGCGAAAAAAATGGTGAGCTCAGACGCACTATCAAAGGCGTCTGCACATGGCGCTCGTGTGAGCTCCCGATGCACCCCTGCCACTGTTAGCTGCCCACTGCTTCGAGTTTTCGCTGACATAATTGTCCACGGGTAGACTGCCCAGAGCTCGACCATTAACGACCTCTCCCGGCCGGCAGGAGCCAGTGCCCACCGTCCAGCCAATCCGCGCCCATCTGATTGACTGACCTCAACTCGAATCCTCGTCGCCCGCAGACACCAACGTCCCACAAAACCTCCAGCCTTCCCATTGACGAAGAGAAATAGACACTATGGTAGGGCCTGCCGTTCCCGGTCCTGTTTCGAGCGAGCACATGCTAACAGCTTCGTAGGGTGGCGGTCCCAGAGTTCCGTTAGTATCCCGCGTCCCACCCCCTCCGACTCGACGACAGCGGCCCCTGTACATGGGACATGCGAGCTGACAGCTTCACACGGCAGATATCCCAAGCACGTCTGGTCGCCAGCTGGTGGCTGGTACGCCCAACCGTCCAACTGGAAGGTCAACACTGCCGTCTTCGGTGCCGTGATTCTGGGATTCACAGCCCTCACCTGGAGACTAAGCGCGGACCGCGAATTCAGACACAAGATGCCAGAGCCAGGCCGATTCTACCCCAGCCGATAGTAGGTCGCCCACCCAATACCGTCCAGCAGGCAGATTGAACGTACACAGTACTGACCAGGGGCCAGTTGGACCAAGCAAATAAGGGAGCACGAGAAGGGCCAAAACGGAACCTCAGCTGCAGCACTGAGTGCGTCATCGGAGGTGCAAACGAAGTAGGGTTCAAGTGTAAAACATTAAGAGATTCGGGCCGCCAATTGAGCAGTCCAGCAAGGAATCAATTACACGTCATCAGATTGGCTTGCTGTGAACCTTCATTCGGGTGTTCTGAGAGCGCGGGGCCGTGGTCTCATCAGAACTCGTTGAAGCCCAACGATTCCAAAATTTGAGAAAATGGGGCATGTGCCACGTGAACAATTGTTCCAAAAATCCAGAAGTCTTCCAGATGGGTCTTGAACCGTGGTATCTCGAGCTCTCCGCAGGCGTTCCCCTGTTCGATTTCTAGAGACGGTGATTTCCAGAACAACCTGTTACTCTATACTTGCGCTATGGTACCCATCAAGCCTTCACATGACCTATTCCAATGCAAAAAGATTTGACAGTTGGGTGAGCTGTTCCAGGCCACTGCAATGTTATACTGCGGTCAGAACTTCCGTTAATTCTGCGCGCTGTTCTGCTCAGAGCCACTTTCAAAATCGCCACGACTAATCCTCCCATCACAGCAAGAATCTCTCTTCACTGGATGCCGAGTAATAAAAGCCATGCGCGCTATTCTTCCAACAAAGCCGAATCTTCCAGCCCCAGGCTGCCAGCAGGAATGCAGCAGGAATATAATCAGGAGCCCAAGAACCGTGGACACCATGAGAGTCGTCGCAGATTCAGGGGTTGAAACTTGACACGTCGATTGAAGCAGAGCCTGTGACTGATACCGTATAAACAAAGTCAGCAATTGTGGGAACGTCATCCCGGATTTCCTCTCCAGGTGACAGACAGACTCCTGTAGCACCTATGGAGCCGATTCTCGCAGAGGCGATTCCCGCATTCGATACCGCAGCAAACCGTAGGCTGCTCTAAGCAGTGGCATGCATGCCCGGATGGGATTTTATCTGGTATATACGGGTTGGCCAGTGGAATTTCGTCTGCATCAATGCCAGAATTCAGCACCAACGATCAGCCTTTTTGTGGCTTCTATATACACCACGACGGCACTACATCTACCGCAAAGAAGGGAGAATATCCTGCTGATATAAACGCAGTACTCCGTTCGATTTCTCTTGTATTGCGCTGTGAAAATCTGGCCTTTTAGAATAGGAGAAGAGCTCTGGTCTCGCGGACTTGAAACGATGTTTATAATTATACCGTCATCGTGACGATGATGACTGATATGAAACGCATGATTATTGACATTCTTGTGTTCTTCAATTTCTTATTATAGGGTCAGTTGTATGTTTGGCGTCTTCTGCCGAGAATTGTGCGACTAAGAGAGGATTTGACCAGCAGCCTGCGACCTGGTAATTAGCGAGATCCTCAGCATGACTCAACCTAAATTTTCCTTCCCTCGAGGTTTTATCCTCAGATGACATAGCAGTCGAAACAACGGCCGGTTGAGTGATCTTCAACAGCCCGGCTAGTCCGTCCCCGTCTGGGATTGGGTATGGAGGGGGAAAGTATCCATGAACTCCTCTACTGCCCCTTTCCGTTTGAGATTTCGATAAAGGATTGTTACAGCAGAGTCAGCAGTTGAAAGTAAATACGCATCGTAGACAATACAATTACTCATGATGCTGCCTGAACGGCTGATGGTGTTGATATTTGATTAATAGTAGATTAATGATGAATTGATATAAACAACATGTTTGTCATTGACGAATGCCCATGGGTAAAATTATGTATGTGTTTGACAACTTGCTGAAGATTGCTCACTTGATCCTCCTACTGACTATATCCTCCCAACCAGTGTTGTTGAACTACAGAGGCACACAGATGCAGCCACTTCTCTTCTGGCTCTTACAGACCAATTCCCTGGTTTCAACGAGTGCGTGGGTTCCTCATGCCAGTCTGTGTCTTGGGGAGGAACAAAGTCCATAAGAAGCCATCGGGTTCGGCCCCCCCTCCCCCCTTCCTCAGCTTTCCCACATTCATCACATTTGGATGTTGCCCGATGTAAGAGGAAAATGCTCTAGTGGGTCTGTCTTGCACACCACTTCAGCGCTTTTCCGTTTGCCTGTCATGCGCAGCTCAAAGTTGACGCCCTGAGTCCACTAATCTTGAACAGCCTGAGGGGGGCTTGAGTCTCCTGTGTTGGAGTCCTGAGAGCGTAACTAGTCAATTTCACTGGCGATCACCGATAAGCTGCCACGAAATTTGCCCAGATAGTCATTGTAAAGCTCATCCCCAGGTACTTTCTAATTCCACTACAGAGGGTCATGTTGTGTAAAACGTACTTAGGTATTGGGAATAGGGTTGTTGTGTCTGTTGAAGCACATTCATGAGTTGCCGAATTGACTGAACCTTTCTTGTCACCAGATGGGGTGCAATGTAATCAATAGAGTTTATACTCTCATTCTCCCCTTAATCTCCTTCCTTTATTTGTTTTGACTGGATGACTGGGGTCTTCTTGGACTTCGGAGAGTGAGGTCCTAGGAGGGTCTGCTCCAAGGGTCTTTGTTGTGAGTTAAATTGTCAACAGCTATATAATTGTATTATTTAGTACTTCTACTGCGTGGTCCTTTGGCGCAATGGTAGCGCGGTAAGCATTTGTCATCTCTGGACTTCCCTTCAACAAACTTCTAATAATCAATAGTTACTTTCCGGTGGTAAAGGTTCACGGTTCGAGTCCGTGGAGGATCGACTTCTTTTTTTACAGAGCAGTTGGCCTATCCTTAGTTTCTACCTGACGGTGCCAGAGCTTCACAGCCAGAGGTCTGTTTCATTCAAAATTTATCTAGAGCTGATTTGTTCTACTAGCACCATGGGATGTGTATTAGTGTAGCACTGTGGAAAATTCTTTTTAAATTTGTCATTGAGAAAGTTATATTGGATGTGGTAATGCACGACGAAGATGATTGCCAGCATATGCTAATAATTCATGGACTTGTACATGATGTGAAACAAGGGAAGAAATTCGAGTGTAGTTAAACGTCAAAGATTTGTGACAGCATAGCGGGCAAGAAATGTTGGCCCTGGAGGCTGAGAGGGTCTGAGGATGACCTGGACCAACACATGCACCGGAACTAACATTTGAAGACTAGCTCTCCCATCTGCCGGAAACGACGGAGACTTCTTGTGACAGTCAAGTCCGACATCTATTTTAAGCTGCCTTTAAGACTCATGACAACATGCTTATCAACATCTCACCGCGACAGGCGGTGGCACTCACCGCAGTAGCTGCACCTTCTCTTGTATCTACTACTCCCGAGAAGGCCGGTTATGTGTAAGATTGAGAGTTGCGCTACTCAAAGACATGAGCGAGGTCCTCAGACAGAAATTGCAACATCACATCCCTCATACCCTCCAAATGAGTCTCCAGGGGTCGTGTTACCCAGGGCACTGACGCAGGCCGCGGCAGATGATGAGGGAGATGGATATGTTCTATGGCACGAGCATGTGGTTTCAAAGCCAACGGCGTTGTCTGAGCTCGGCTGGTCTAGTGGGACCCTGGATGAGCTGCTCACTCGCTACGTCAGGGCTACAATGGTTGCGTTTACGCGGACACCTCAAGCATAACTCATCCGGAAAATGCTTCCGGCCGACGTCGGAGAGACGTTTGAGGCCAATTCCATATACCATAACCAAAGCTCAGTTTTTAAAAGTTATAGGTAGTGTATTAGTGCTTTTTACCCTATAACTCCTACTTAATCCAACCCCCTCCTTAATAGCCGTTATAGGTACACACTATATTCCCTTACTTACCTTAATACTTTTTCTATATACTTTATTACTACTTATAGGTTCCTCTTTTTTTACCTCTCCTTTTATAAAACTCTATAATCTATTATCTCTTATTTTATATCCCTTTACCTCTTTTATAGCTATCTATACCTCTCTATATTATCCTTAGTTTTTTTATTTATAGCTTATATACTATTCTATTATACCTATAGAGAAGGTATTTCCTTTTAAATATCTTTTTATACTAAATATTAGGAAAACTATCTTTTAATACTATTTAAAACTTACTATATAGGCTAAGCTTACTTTATATATATACTTTATAGTAAAGTATCCTAAGCCTATAAGATCCTAACCTCCTAAAATATAGTTACTTTATAGCTATAAAGAAGAAAGACTTAGATAGGTATATTTTTTAGCTATAATATAAGTTATTAAGTAAGGTACTTTATATAGTTAGATTCTATTTAATAGGTTTAAGTTTATTACTATTTATAACTTAAGTAGAATATTTAAAGTCTATAAGTTTTATAGTACTTTATATTAGCTAGATAAAAAGCTAGTTATAAATATTATTTTACTTTTTTCTATAAGCTAATATCTTATATATCTAATATTTATTATTTATAGAGGTCCTTTACTATATATTTAAAGTTTAGCTTTTATTATTTATAAAGTAATATTAATATACTTATTTTCTACTATACCTTTAACTATATTCTTAAGCTACTCTATAAGGATAACCTTTATACTATAGACTTCTATAAATAATTATATTAATATAATAATATCTTTACTTTTACTTTTATATAATATAATATAATATAATAAGGTATTATAAGTAGTAGTTTAGTAGATTTTTAAATCTAAAGAATATTATATTATTAGTTAAGACTATTATAAAAAGTTAATAGCTAAGGGCTATAATATATATAATTCTATTTTTATAATCTAGAATATACTACTATTATCTATTTTATATATAATAACTAACTAAACTATAGTATTATTAACTATATTATAGACTTACTTTATATATATAACTTATATATTAAAATATACTTTATTACTTATAAATAGTTTATAAAATTTTCTAACTTTATATATATTCTAATAAACTTATAAGTATAGTTTATTATAGAAAAAGGTATAGATTATAGGTATAAAAACTTACCTATTATAAATAAAGTTACTATTATTATCCCTATAGAGTATATAAATACTTCTTTTTAGGATATAGTTTTTATAAAATACTCTATAAATAATTATTTATCTACTTATTTTTCTAATATTTATACCTTTTACCCTTCCTACTTACCTCTTATATACCTACTTATACTACTTTATAGTAATAAAGGCTAGTACTAGGCTTTATAGCTATAGGATCTCTAGTAGTAGGGCTAGAAAAGTAAGTATCTTAGCTTTTATAAATACTATAGATATATCTTATACTCTTACTAGTTTTAGCTTTATATCCTTTTTACTTTCTACTATCTTTTTTAATAGTTTTTAATTAATCTCTAAGCTATAAATAACTAAATAAAACTTAATTAACTATAGAATTATTAAAAGAAGCTCTATTTAAACTTATATAATAAAGTTATAGACTAGCTTTAAGACTTTAATAAGAATACTACTTAGTTAGAGAAGAGGGTAGTCCTATCTATAATATATATTAGTAGCTACTACTTTATTAGCTAGTATTATTAAGATTCTTTTACTATAGTATAAGCTTTAAAATATCTTATATTCTTTATTATAATTACTATAAACTTAAACTAGCTAGAGATTCTATCTTAGTTTAGCCTAAGTAAGTTTATTATAAACTACTTTAATATTATTAGATATATTTTTTAATTAAAATTAGATACTTTAATTAAAAACCTATAGGTTAAGCTCTTTAAAGAGTTTATAAATATTATATAAACTATTAAGTTCTAAAAGTATAAGCTTTTATATAAGTATATCTTACTATTTTTAATAGTTAATTTTATATAGCTATATTATAACCTTTATAATATTAACTAGGTTATCTATACTAAGCTCCCTATAGAGGAGGAAGACTTTAATAGGCTTCTATAGACTATTATTAGAAAGTTAATAGTATATAATATATATAGCTTAGTAAACCTATAGAGCTTATATATATAATAGTTAAAACCTAATACTATTCTTATATATTTAAAGTATTTCTTTAAAGTATTTATAAATATAATAACTATTTTAAATAATAGTTATTCTATTTACTATAAGTAGAATAATAGATAGTATATTATCTATAAGATAAGTATATATAAAGTATAACTAAATAATAGTTAAATAATCCCCTATAACCCTTACCTCTATTATAAGTATTAAGCTTATATTAATATTAAAATCTATATATCTATAAAAGCTATTAAATATATATATAAGTATATATATAAGGGGAATAATATTATTATAGCTACTATATAAGATAATATAGATATTAATAAAATTAACTTATACTTTTAATATTATTATATAAGTTTTATAAAGTCTATTATATAACTCTTTAAGTTTCCTATATATAAGGAATATCTACCTATTATATACCTCCTAGTATATATTAAAAAGTAATAACCTATCTTCTTCTATAAGGATTTATCCTTATAAGAGCTTATAAGTATTATAGACTATAATAAGTCTTAGCTTATAATATTCTTTAAATATAACTAATAGTTTATAAATATAAAAGATATACTTTATATTAACTTCCTATATATATATATATAAAAATAAGATAATAAAGCTTAGGCTTTATAGTAGTATAGTATAGCTATAGGCTATATATACTTTATTCCTTTTATAACTAATAAAGTATACTATCTTTATCTACTATTATATAATATCTCTAAGCTAACCTTATTTTAATACCTATAAATAATAAATAATATAAAATACTTTATTTATAGGTCTATATATTTAGCTATAAATCTTTTAGATAATAATAGTTACTAAATATCTTATTTTAATAAAATAGTTATATAATAAATAGAGTACTTATTATAAAGGTTATTTATTATTATACTTTTCTATAAGGACTTTATAGATTTATTAGTTATTTAAGAGTAGTTTAAGAACTATATATATAATAACCTTCTTTATAAGCTTTATAAGTATATAAATATACTACTTAGTATTAAGAAGATATATATAGATTATAGACTCTTTCTACTTTAAAAGTATCTTTCTAAGGCTAATAAGTAGCTTATAAACTTTAGCTTACCTAAGCTATAGTATATATAGATAAATATTTAATCTAACTTATTAGTTAACTATAAGGTTACTTATAAGCTTAAAAGTTAATAGATTTACTATAATAATACTATTTTATAGTTTAATAATAAATAGTTTAAAATCTTTAATAAGGTTATAAATATTATAAAGTAGGATCTTATAAAAGCTTATTTTTTATTTAAAGCCTAGATAATATAGGAAAGATATTTTTATATAAAGTACTTATAGCTTATTTTTATATATATAACTATATAGTATTATATATAGCTTCTTCTAGGATTATAGCTCTTCTTATACCTAGTAGCTATACTATATACTTATTTTTCTAAATCCTATTAAACTTATATAAAAGCTTTTCCTATAAGATTAGTAAAAATACTTAGCTCTCCTACTTAATATAGTCTATAGCTTTAATTATATAAAATAAGGTACCTATATAATACTAATTTTACTTTAAGGTTATAGACTATACTTTATAAGATATCTATAAATTTAATAAGCTATTTAAGAATATACCTATTATTTTTAATAAGGATTTTATATAGATCCTCCCTATAATATATAAAGGGACCTATAGGTAGATTATATAAGCTACCTTTTCTTACTTACTTCTTTAAGCTATACTATAAGTATAATAGCTTATAGAGAATATATAAGTATAAGGTTTAAATAATAATAACTATAGGTTTATTAACTAGCTATAAGATTTATTATATAAGACTAAATACTATAATCTTTTATACCTTTTTCTATAAATTACTACCTTATCTTTACTTATAGACTTTTATTCTACTATTTACCTAAATAACCTTCTTTAAACTATTATATTTAATAGAGGGATCTTTATAGACTACTATATCTTAGCCCTAATAAATAGGATAGTTATAAAGATTAACTATATAGTTTTATACTATTTTCTAAATAAAGGCTTACTCTTATATCTTATAGTTACTATAGTTAAAGATAACTAATAGTTTAAAATATTATTTAAACTACTTACTAAGTTTTTATAGTTTATTAATTTCTTATTAATCTTACCTATATACCTAGATTTAAAGTTTAGTATACTAGTTATACTTATATAGAATTTAGATATAGAGGTTAGTTTATATAATAATACTTATTTATTAGTATTAGTAGTTAAGAAAAACTATTTAAAGATAAGGATCTTTATAAGTAACTTTATAAGGAATATCTATTTTATTTTTTAAATTAAGCTTATAATAAGCTTTAAAGACTTCCTATTTTTAATTTTATAGGTTTAGTTCCCTATTTATCTATACTTTATAATAACTATTAATAAGTTATAAGGGTAGTTATTTATAACTATAAGGGTAGATCTATAGTCTCTTATTTTTATATATAGATAGTTTTATATAGCTATATTTAAAGTTATAAATATCTATAGGCTCTTTATTTTAAAAGATAAAGAGAACTTTATAGTTTTAAATATAGTTTATTTAAAGGTTTTAATATCTTAATAGTATTTTTTAAATACTATATTAATTATAGTTATTTTATAAGCTATAGTTATATTTACTAAAGTTTATTATAGTAGTATAAACTATTTATTTCTATAAGCTATATATTATAAAATCCTTATAGTTATAGTATAATATTTATTACTATAGTTATCCTTTAATTCTATTTATTTTCCTACTTATATTTATATTCTACCTATTTTATTAAACTACTCTAAAGCCTCTATAAACTCTATATATTATATAGTAATATATAAGTAAGTTATAGTTATTTTATAGAACTTAGCTATAGTTATATTATAACTAATAAGGATAAATAAGTATTATAAGTATATAGGTAAGATAGGTAAAGTACTATATCCTCTAATATATAGGTTAACTAGTAGCTCTATAGGCTATTCTATAAGTTACTTAATAAAGTCCTTAATAGGCTACTTAACTAGCTACTTAATAGGATTCTCTATAGGTTACTTTATAAGTCCCTTAGTCCGCTTACTATACTTTATAGGCTACTTTAAAGGCTACTCTACTAGCTCTTCTATAGCCTCCTCTATATACCTCTTAGCCTACTTCTTCCTTATAGGTATCCTAATAATAGTAACCTTTTTAGCTATAGTAGGTTTCTTAACTATAAATAAAGTTTTAGCTTTATACTTATAACTCTTTCTATTAGCTATATAATATATAAGTATATAGTTAAAGTATAATAAATAGTAGTTATATAGACTTATAGGTTTTTATAAGTATTTTAGCTTTAAAGGTATATAAGTTATAATAGCTACTCTTACTATTTTAGTAATAATTCCTATAAGCTTTAGCTATAAAACCTTTAACTATATAATAGTTTATAAATAAGTCCTTTTCCCTTTAATAATAGTTATATACCTTAGTACTATTATAGGCTATACTAATTATTTATATACCTAATACTTTAAGATTAATTATATACTATAGGTTAAAGCCCTCTTTAATTTTAATTTACTATATAACTATTATATCTTATAGAGTTATTTTATAAATAATTATAAAGGTCTTAGATTTCTTAACCTTACTTATAAATTATATAAACTCTATATAGTTAAAGTAGCTAAAGTCTATAAAAGTATTTAAAAATAGGGTTTTATAATTATTATTAGAGATAGACTTATTATTACTAAAAAAGTTAATAAGTATAGATTCTTTTATAGTTATAATAGTATCCTTTTTATTATTATTATTATTATTAAAAATACTTTACTATTTATTTAGTCTTTTATAAGTACTACTAGAGATTATATTATAGTAGGTTATAAGCTTATTAAAGTTTATAACTATAAGCTTTATAAGAATATTAATATTAAATTAGGTAAGCTTATAGTCCTTTCTATTAAAGCTATAGTATATATTAAACTAGTTATTATTTAAATATTCCTTATCTTATAAGTTAGCTTTAGATAGTTTAATAACTATAAATAGTTTAATATATTACTTATAAAGTTTCTCTATAAATAAAGAGCTAGAGGACTTTATAATAGACTTAGTAGTAGGCTTTATAATAAGTATACTAGGTTATTAGAAGGTAGTATATCCTATAATAGGTATAGTAATAGGTCCTATAGGTAGCTTACTACTAGCCTTATTAGAAGGTATATTAGAAGGTATATAGGAAGGTATATAGGTAGCTATATTAGTAGGTAGTTTATTAGCCTCCTTATAGGTCTTTATAAGTCTATTTTCCTATAAAAAAATATTATAGCTATATTTAGTATCTTGCGGGTATTCGAATACTATACTTACGTTATCTATTACAGGCCTATAGTGTCTGTAAATCGGGTTCAAAGTAGTGTAGATTGGTAGTCGCAGTGGTTGTCGGTTGGCACGTTTTTTTTTTTTAGCGCTGCCGCCAAAGGGGGTCTACTTGTACATCAACACTATGGATTTTGCGACTGTGGATCAGCGGGTCGATGGCGTTTATGCTGTACAGTACAGAGGCGGCGAACCTCATGGCGAGCGTGTAGAGATGAGACTGAGCGCACCAGAGGAGTTCCGGGGTCCGAGATCTGACGGAATCATCGTAGCAGCGATAGAGCCTGTTGGAGCGGGTGCTTCCGACGACGTCGTCTTCGTCAACGAAACGTTGACTCTGGCGCAGCCAAAACGAGAAACCGACGCTTTTGGAGGGCTCGATCAGTCGCTGGTTGCACTCGATACTTGCGGCTTGGCTTATTGGCAAAGGTATCATATCTGTCCGAAAGCAAGAGTCATTGGGCAAGAAAGTGATGGGCTACGGCTAGAGTGGAACGCGGGGAAACGATCCAAGGACCTGACTGGTCGGTTCTGCCAGATGCTGCGACGGATATACTCGTTCCGGGGTTGAGGACAGGCAACTCACTCACTGCTGTCCGTGGCAGATTCAGCCTGAGCACTACCGGTCGATCAATATCGAGCGCTGTTCCTGCATGCATATCAATATTGATACCTGCAAGAAGACAGCTGCTTGGTGCTTGATTTTGAAACCCAAGGTTGGGCTCATGTCCGACAGCGCTTTCTTTGCAGGTTGTAGTTTGCAAGAATTAATTGATTTTTTCCAATCCTCACCCTGGAATCATAATCCTTGTGCGTTTGAAGGCGCCGCACACCTGCATACACCCGCACCTAGTCTACTTCCTACGCTTGTGGCACCCAGACAATGCAGGGGCGCCGCTTGTGGTCGCCGACCTAATGGTAATGGAAGACAAATACGAAACTCGGGCGCGTTGTCTTCTGTCGGCCGTGTGCCTATCACCACCACGGGCCGACCTCTAGGATGTCTTACTTGCATACGATAGACCGTACCCCTGTACACAACCAACGCCGATTCCTTCGGTCTTGGACTTCGGTTCCGAGGACACACCCATGCATCTGTGTAATCTATGTAACAACTTTGATGTGCCTTCTCATTCACTCCTGCCTCCTGCTGAGCGCCCGTCAACCAATTGTCTGTGCCATGACCTGCTCGATGAGGCCATCCGCCCTCACCGGTGGCCCTAATTGGAATAGTGTTCAGCAGTCGTCAAGGGGGCCAAGTCTGTCAATTGACAGCCTGGCAGCCCTGGAGCATACACTGAAGAGACTGGTGTCGACACTCAACCAGCCCTGGCCGCAGTGGTTCCAGAGTGCCGCGGTAGGCTTCAATGTTCCAAGGTTGTTTCTGCGTCGACCTGGGTTCGAGACCCTCACCCTTCGCCGCAAGCAGGGTCTGAGTTTTATGAGAGCCATACGGTTGGACGTGACGAGACAGATTGTGTGCCTACACGGGTCAATGCATTGTTCTTATTGCACTTTGCTGGCTCAAATGACGCGTTCGGGCGAAGGAGAAATCTCCATGATGGTCACGGCTACTTCCATACTAGTTTTGTTACCTCTCGGCTCAGATCAATCCCTTTAATAAGTACCCTGCTTTTGCTGGCCCACCTCTAACCATTAACAGACAACACCGAACCAACGACCGCAGAGATCGCCTTAACGGGCCGCCCTGCCTGTCAGATTTTAGTGTGCCACACCCAACCAAACTTGAAGCTCCTCGGCTACGAAGCCATTAGATAACTCAATCACGTTTCCTCTCACGGCGCATAAAACCTGGGGAAACGTACAGTGGAGGCGCATCTGGCCGGGTTGGAAGATCATCTAGGTGGTATACTACCACGGGTCTCAAGATGGGACGAACCGGTCAATATCTCGAAACCCCCAGTTCTGCTATACCCCTTGATACGATGCCATGCAGAACTGACAGCTGTTTATGGGCTGTGTAAAACTGGGGGTCTGTCTGCTCTCCCGGCCTGGGCCCTCTGCGAAAATATGGGCATGAACAAAAGCTCCTCCGGCGCTGATTCCATGAGTTCCAGAATTTTCTTACCCGTCACTTTTTGATCTCAATTCATAATCGCCATGTCGTCTGACGGGCCCTATCCACCTTTACCGGACCCTTTAACCTTGCCGCACGACTCCCTCGTCCCAAATATCGTTGTGTGCGCAGTTGTGACCTGGGCGATCGCGGCTGTCTTTGTCGCGCTGCGCTTCTACACTAGAACATGCATTCTCAGTGTAATTGGCTGGTCTGACTGGCTCATTCTAACATCATGGATTTTCTCTTGTGGCGTAACTGCGAGCGCTATTGAGCAGAGTCAGCGAGGAATTGGAAAGCACGTCTACGACTATGACTGGATGGCGAATTTGACTCCATTCCAAAAGGTGGGCTCTCTTCTTCCCCCATTGCTCAATTGCGTCCGATTCAACTAAACAGGTCCTCGTCTAGGCAGCATGGTATGGTGTTCTTTTCTACACGCTTTCTTTAGGCTTTTCCAAGATATCAATGGTATTGCTGTATCTCAATCTGTTTTCTTATCACTGGATTAGAGTTGCCGGGAGGCTGGTCCTCGCTACGGTCATAATAGCGACTCTATGGATGCTGTGTATTGTTTTCACAGCCTGCATTCCTCTAGAGGCGTACTGGGTGTTTACCCTCCGTGAAAAGGCGTATTGTCAGCCACAAAGCGCGTGGTGGGCAAGCGTGTAAGTGTTTCGTTTTATTTGGCAGTGTTTTCCCTAAGATGTCAGTGTGAAGCGGATCTGCTCGCAAAACTTCCCATGCCCTTCAGCAGACCTGATAATCCAATTTGAACCCGTACTAAAACTCGGAAAGGGGACTTCACATGTCAACAGACTTTATAATATTTGCGCTACCACTCCCCGTCCTGCCAACACTCCGCATGCCTAGACGGCAGAAATGGATGCTGGCTATGGTGTTTTCACTTGGGTTCTTGTCAGTAGAGCCACTTGTCCTGCCGGGCAAAGACCTTCTGCTAATCCAAGAGATGGCACAGCGTTTGCATAGTATCAATTGTCCGACTAATGAAACTACTTCAAACGGAAAATGACCCGTCTCTCGACTTCTCCTACGACAGCGCTGATCTTGTTTACTGGACCTCGATTGAGGTGCAAGGAGCAATTGTCTGCGCATGTGCAGTCACCCTTAAACCACTCCTGAATCAATGGATGCCCCAGTGGTTTTCTGTCTACCGACAAGACAACTCCCTCCGTCAGAATCCAGCACCCCTGACGATTGGGCAGAGGGCAAGCAGGAGGAAGCTGAGCAATATTGAGCAGCAGACCACCAGCCACGACAGCTGGACTATCGAGAGGCCAAGCAAAGACCTCGAAGCCGGGTCTGTGGGTGGGCTCCCCGGGGGTTTTCTCAATCTCGATCTCCGGATTGATAATTTCGACCAGGAACGCCCAGGAGATGCCACACCTTCTGTTCAACTGAGCGACCTCCCTCCTGAGAGAAGGCTTGGGGAAAACACAGCATCAGATCGTGACACACACTCCATGCCGCAACCGCCGCCCAATGTGCGCGCGAGCTCAGTTTCTGCGTTGCGAGGCCTGGCAGTTGGGGCTTTCCTTGACGACTCTTCGCTCAGAAGACAGCATCGTTCCCCAAGGTCTGGGCATCAGCGGTCCCTGACGAGCTCAGGATTCTACGACTCGTCCTCCGAAAGACTGGATTGGGATTTGGAGAGAACAGCATCTAACGGTTCGACCCCCTGGAGGGGCTAACACTGTTCTTTGTCATGGAAGGATGAACAGACCTGCAAAATGCTTGAAGATAATATAATAGTGTGCAAAATTAGTACGTGCATATGTTTTGGGTGGTAAGTCGCAGCCTGGAAATCTGGCTTTGGATATAATCAACGAGCAAAAAGTTTGATCAGCTAGGACTTGCAGGCAAATACATTACTGTAAGTTGCGGATCAAGGATAACAGAAACGAAGACAATCCTGGGAACATTCAGTGATTGTCCTCTCAGATCATACTCACGTATGGTGCTAGTACCCGCCGTCTTCATATGGACTGCTATTCTCAAGTCTCAGGGTCCGCAACCTGATGAAGCTACTAGGGATCGTTTGGTGTAATAGTAATAAACAGGACTGTCCCGATCTTTCGAAGCAAGCTCTCCGTCAAGATCCAGCTCAGCACTGAGACACAAACTCGACAATTTCCCTGTTGAAACGCTCCGGATCTTCATAGAACATCCAGTGGCCACTGTCAAAGACGGACCACTTTGCTAGTACTAGCTTCTCATTCCCTTTACCCACCCTTGCAACCGTCTCCTTCAAACCCTCCAATGGAAAACAGCCCGTCCGACGTCCGGCCAAGACGAGGACAGGCTTTTTTATGAGCTCGATAGCCTCGCGGTGATCGTACCTCGTATGGTCGGCCAGGAGCCTCGCGAGCCACCGCCCGTCGCAGAGAGCGCTGATGCTAGTAAAGAACGCCTCGTCATCTGCGGCAGCCTCAGGGCTGACGTGGTCACTCTCCTCAGGGGCGAAGCGGTATCCAAGGCACTCGCTGACCAGTCCCTTATGCGCTGCTTCTGGGGTCTCTATCCAGGCGCGCTGGGCGGCCAGCATGGTCGCCTCATCGTAGCATCCAAGATGAGCTTTGGAGGCGTCCCAGTTGTCGAACGCGGAGCGGTCCTGAAGAGGGGCCTGGTCGGCGAAGACGAAGCCTGCGAAATCGTTGTCGCCGAAGAGCTCGACATAGGTCCACAAAACGGCTGCCCCAATGGAGCAGCCAACGGGTACGATCTTGATCTTACCAATGCCTTGGCGGAGGCACTGGACGATCGATTGCAGGTCAGCAGCCAGTCTGGCAACGTGGTAGCCCCCTTTGGTCCGACCCGAGGCACCGTGGCCACGCATGTCTGAGGCAACCACCCAGTGCTTTTCTGAGAGCGCGGCGAAGTTGCGCGTGAAGTACTTGGAGGAACCGCTGAAGCCATGCATGAGAAGAACACAGGTCTGGCGGCGGGGGTCTCTCAGCGACCCGGGGCCAGATTCAGGAATGTCCTCGAGAGGTAATGAGGTCTGGAAGGCAAGTGAAACACCATCATTCGTTCCGCAGTAGGCATATTGCATGCCTGGCTCAGCGGGGAACTTCATAGTGGTGGTAAGTTGGTGTTGTGATGTCGCGAGATGGGAGCTTCAAGGTGGGGACTGAAGCCTGTTTCAGAAAAGCTTGAAAACAAGAAGATACTGGCTGCTTTTACGCGATGAGGTGAACTTGATCAGGATTAGGTGGTTCAAACAGTCGCAGGCTTCATTGACGCCGAATGGAACGGGCGCACAAGGTGTCGCAACGCGTCGCCGAAAAAGGCAGCTGCGAGCCTGAGTATCAGAGTCATTGAGCTGGGGTTAGGGTCAACAACATCCCCCATGCAGCCATCACAGTTCCCACCCGAAGCTCAAGGAAAGTTCAAGGAGAGCAAAGCCATTAGCGACAGGTCCTGCCCATTCTTTCATTGGGATTTCTCCGACATGATTAAAAGGTACTCACTCCAATGTCAGGTCTGGGGAAATTAGAAATGCATATTTACGGTTGGTCAAAAGCATACCTAGGTAGCATGCAGTGACAGACACTTCAAGAAGGGAGAAGAGATTTGCACCTATAAAAGCAGAGGGTACACCCAAAGTAGGTAGATACAGCTGACAAGAGCTAAAAAAGGCCTAGGAACACCTGAATTAGAATTTGAACTACCAAGGTTAATACTAAACTACTTATCTTATAGATTGTCTTTTAGGAGCTTGTCCTATAGGGGGTTATGCCATAGGGCTTGGGCGTACCCTCTGTCTTTGCCGATGTGAATCTCCACCTGGGCAATCTCTTTACAAAAGCTTCGTCATGTATCATATTTGCATTGCAAAGGCCCAGATCAACTGCGTCGTTGTCTGTAGGTATGTGCTAGGTAAGGAGCAGACCAAGATTGATTAACACAACTTGACTCGATTTTTCCTGTCCTTTCCCGTTCAAATGTTCCCCTTTCCCGTTCCCCTTTTTCTTTTCGTGTACATAAGTCATCATTACAAGTCCCTTGAAGCTGGTATTGCCGCATATGTCATGCTTTGCCTGGTGGCAGTGTCAAACACAACACGTGCAACTTCAATTTCGAATGTCGGTGTCTGTGACAATGTGGGAAGAGAAGTTTGCCAGCATAATTGAGACACTTCGCCTGTGTACCCAGAACGTCTTTTAAATTCGAACAATCCATCCACCCCTTTTAGTAAGACTCAACCAAGCGCAAGGAGGGAGTCAAACCTGTACGAACAACGCAAGGTGCCCATTGCCCCTGACCGTGGACTCACTCAACAACAAAAGGATCATCAGGTGAAACGCCCTTTACAGCAAACCTAGGCTCCTTGGTAGGAGTCTCATGCTCAACTCTTGGGCCAACGCCTGCAAACGTGGCAGACAATCTCGCAGGTGCAGTCCTGGGCGCCTTAGTAGGCGCCTTACGAGCAACGCTCGAGGGGGTCACAATCTTGCGCTTCTTGGGTGTTGCGAGCGACCGGGTTTCTTCCAACTGCTGCTCAGCCTCTGCAAGCTGGATGCTGAGCTCACGGACTTGCATTGACAGGCTCTCAACGTCCCTGTTTCTCGAGGCAAGCTCCACATCCTTGCGCGCGAGCAGACCCTCTCTCTGTATGAGTTGCTTCTTGAGCCACGCGGCGTTTCCCCTGTCACCCGTTAGACACCCTAGTGAATCCTCAATTGATGGGTGGAGTACTCAGGCACAGGACGGGTGGGGTTCAATTTAGGTAGGAAAACTGCGCTTACTCCGAAATAAGCCGGTGCGATTTCTCCAGCTGGGTCGCTGGGTTGGCGGGAAGGAAATTCTTCCACTGATCACAACAAATTTGAACCTTCCAAAGGTTGATGACAGCGCTGATGTCCTCGAGGAGTGCACTGTGCGGTATCTCGAGCCATAGAGGGCATGCGTTGTCCTCATGAACGTGGTCAATTGATGTCTGAGTCACAACGTAATGCTTCCGGGTCTTCTCGTGGCTGTCATCGTAGAATTCGCTGAACTTGATATAGTTGATGATGTTTGGATTGTCGTGGTCGAAATCGACGGTAAAGGCAACCTTGGTCACACCGCTCTTGAGATCACAGAGTGAATCACTCTTTGTGTCAATCAAGAAAGGCGATGCGACTTCAGAAAGAACGGCCATCTCGTACTTCCACTGAAGCCAACAATGCGTCATGTCGTTTTTAGAGCAGATCTCTGCAAAGACACCAGCATTCTGGTCGTTCAGGGCAAATTGAATCTTGGAATACATTTTGATAACTGGTCAAAATTGCGTGTTAGAATCATGAAATGGGCCTCGGGCGGCAGCACCTACCGTTTTATTATGGGGGCCACTTGATTCGACTCAGACAGGGGGAAAGGTAGCGCTGTGCTGTGCCTAGGTAAATTGCGGGTGCGAAAGCTTGCTAATGAGGTAATAACTTCAGTCAGCGAGATGCGATCAAGGGGAAGGAGTGCAATTCATAAGGACACATGCACCACTGGCCTCTCGAAGCATGCCTTCGATAAGTGACTGTATGCCTGGTTATGACACCGGCACAAGCGATTGGCTTGTTCCCGACGCGGTAAGCAACGCATGGGCGTGGGTTCAAAGTAATTCGACACGGACTGGAAAGCAAGCGAGGTTAAGACGTCCATGGAGGGCTTACCACGGCATTCGGTGAGGCTGACCTCGCACCACGTGGCGCGTATGGGGAAAACAAGGAGAGGATAGGCTGGCGACTTGGGAATAGAGGGCGATGAGAAGTGGGAACTCAGGAAGAAGTGCAAGGCAATGAAAGAGAGCAGAGCACGATGGTGTGTAGCTGTTCAAGGTGTGCCATCAGGCGGTGTTGGCGGGGGACAGTCTCGCATTTGACCAATTTTGCATCGGTGGGGGAAGGGGAAGGAGGGAGTGACGAAGACGAAATCAAGTAGCCAAGGCTTGGAAACAAAAGGTGACATAAAGTCTAGGCCCGTGGTACATTCTGATGCAGTTGAATACGAGAGCTCAAATCCACCCAAGTGCGAGCATACTTCAGCAAATCGTCGCAGGCGTCCAACCCTGCTCGGTGTAGGATTGCTCGCTCGGCTCCTTGCGCAGCTCTCATATCGCTTTCAGTATTTGAGCAAGGACACCATTGGTCTTTCTCCAGACAACCGACACTTTAAAGGTGCGGCCGAACAATCTTCTAATGCAACCGCACACCAGGCGTCCGCCCTTTCCATGGACTCCAAATGAACCAGGGGAAGCGTGACGGCACATTTTCCTTGGAAGGTATGACAGGCCTGATGGCGAGCACGCCTTGCATCCTTAAAAGCCACTTCTGACAGACTCCTAGCTAGGCCCTCGCAACACCACGCTCTATCCGTTCTCTTCTTGAACCGGTTCATCGCTGTTCGGACGCGTTTGATGTCGTGCTAGGGAGCACGATGAATGGGCCGTGAGAGAGGAAACTCGGACGAGTGACGTGGCGGTATTGCAGGGCGAGATGACATGCCTTGGCCTTGGAAAAGGTCAGCCATCAAACAGACCTCGGTCTTTTGGGGATTGGCGCACTGAGCCCTGCGGGTGAAGGTGACATTCTCATCCCATTTTCCTGTCCTCGCCATGAGGAGATGGCAAACGCGAGACACAGCAAAACTTGGTTGGTGATGAAATCACCCGGGATCATGGCTCATTCGTGTATCGCTTTAGACCCTTTAGCTACGATCAGGCGATCCCCTGCAGTTTTGATGTCCGATTTCAGCTCCCGTAACGCGTTACGATCCAGCGACATCTTCATCAGCAGGGTCGAAGACATCCTATTCGAAAGCATCTTAACCTCTTCGCCCAGGTTGGACTGGCTGATAACCTTGCCGTTGCATAGTTCCACTACGAGGGCCTCGGCCAGGTTTTGACAGTTTGCCTCGAACAGGTTGTAACGTGGATGCTCGGAGATATACCTAGATGCTGATGGATGGTCAGCCGCCCACTCACTCACTGGATCGCGCAGGGTGCGAGGTCGCCCGGACAGCAGGAGCTCCTCATTACTTCGCCGACCTACCAATCTCCAGAATTTCCTGGTGTGTTCGTGTAGTCTCCCCGATGTAGCTTGCTCCTGTCCAGGATCCCACCATCTCCTCGGTTACAGGAAAGCATCGTGCTGCGGGGCTGTCAGCTACCTGTCCAGTGGCCCATAACACCGCCGGGCGATTCAACAAGGATATTCAGGGAAGTTGAAATGCATACGGTAGTTCTTCATTATTTTGGTGGTTGGAAGCATCTGGTCACTCATAAGGTCGTAAAGGTAACACGTTCCCTCGCCTCTGTCGACAGTGACCAGAGCCCAGTGCGAGAGGCTGTCGAGCGACAGTCCGGCGCTCTTCATCAGCAGCTTGGAAGCCAGCTTGGTGACCTGAATGCCGTTGATGTCGATGGCGGAGGTGGCGACGAGAACCGCCCTCGTCTTGCATCTCGAAGTGTACTCCAGCGGCTCCTCCAGCTCGCATGCGGTGTGGTCGCCGTTGAGTTTTGAGCGGATGAGCTTGAGGAGCGCCTTCTTGTCATCCTTGACTTCGCCATGTTTCCTGCGGGGTGCAGTCAGTTGGTGGTGGGCCCCGGTGTATCCGTGCAGTTGGCCTCTTGTCGGCGGCGTACGAGACGATGGTGTCTCGAACAGGAGCTCCGGAGACGAAGACTCTGGGCCCGAGGGGAGACGCCACTCACTTAAGCTTTTCGTAGTATTCCTTCCCTGCAGCGATCAGTTGCGTTGCGCTGACTCCGTGAAATGGCATCCTGCATGCCCAAAAACAGGGTTGAATGAGCGAGAGTATCAAATCACCCGAGTCTGAAGAACAACAGCGCCCGTAGGCTTCGCAGCGGTTGAAAGCAAAGACAAAGAAAATCGTGGGGGCAAGGCTCAAAAGACCGAGGGAAGAAAACAATTCCGCTTATGTGGTGAAGTTTCCAAGGAAATTCACGGAAAACCAAAGCCAAGGCCCCGGAATCCTGGAATCCTGGAATCCTGGGAGAAGAAGCACACATGGGACCGCCCGGGAGACTCCCTGTCCAGCCGCCGTCGGTGCCCAGGAACGCCCCGCCAACCCAGCTAAGCCTTGTGCTCAGCCTCAAAAATAGCAACGGGCTCTCCGCCGTCACTCCCGCCCGTCAGCCCAAAAGCGTGACTGACATGCAGACAAACGTCCCGCCACCCCGGTGACTGACGCAAAGCGCGCGGGACCTGCTCGGCTTGGGGGCCTCGGGGATTCGTCCACTGGACACCAACGCTGCCCGATTCGGAAGGCCGCCTCTGATTTGGGACATCAGGCAAAACCACCGGCACGGGACGCCCAGACCTTCGTGCTCCAGGAATTGAGCGCTGCGGCATTTGCTATTGGCTGATTGAATGTGAATCGACACTCGGTTCATGTCTCTGCCCGTTGCATCGCAGATCCCCCCTAGGTTCATATACATACCGGATGTATCTATATGCCGGAATAACGTCGGCTTGTAAGGTGATTACCTAGGTACTTAAGTACATGACTACTAGTCCGAATAGTCAAGACTGGGCATCCCGTGTGCCAAAACTCTTCCGTGCCATCACGTAACTTCAGTTGAAGGGCTGCCCTTTCTTCTCGTAGGCTTTGGTGACCTAGAACCCTGCTTCATTTTGCCGGCTTCACCCTTCTCCATTTGCGCGTTCCTCTTGTCGTGGGCTCTCCTCAGGTTTTCTTTGTCCATCTCTTTCCTCCAAGAACATATATCCGCAAATTCACAATAGGAGCATTTGTACGCCTCTTCGATTTCGACCCCTTTTGCCGCTCTCTCCCCCCTCCACCACTCCATGTACTCCTCCAGATACTGGTCCAGGACCTTTGAGTCAACCGCAACGAGGGTGGCTCCGATGCGTTCCCCTTCTTGCCCCCGCAGTCGGTATTCCACAGTCACCAAACTTCCCAGGCTCTCAGCGCCTGCGGGGAAGGTCAACCTGAGCTCGTCTCTAAGCAACGGGACCAGCTCCTGCAGCGAGCGATATTTCAAGAGATCATGCATATCCGAGTCCTGGGATGGAGCCGTGGTCGTAGACAGGACAGAGCTGGAGTCGTGAAACACGTCGTCGTGTAACTCGCCGATCTGCGCGAGAAAAGCGTCGGAGAAGGGCGAATCGACATCCAGGCCATATCTCCTGAAAACCTGCAAGAAGTTGACCTTGTCTGAGGCCATATCAGATAGAAAGCGATGGTAGAGATACAGCTGCACCTTAGTAGGCCGCAGCGCCGCACCTTTTGGAAGTGTCTTCGACCCTCGGGTTTTGACATCCGTTAGGTAAACTTTTCGCAAAGGCTTTGACCGACGCGGCTCGGGTCGATCCGACGGGAAGAAGTTGGTGATCTTATGTTGCGACTTGTCTCCGGTGCCGGTTTGGCTGCCTTGACTGCTGAGCCACTCGTCTTCGAACTCTGGGCTCGGATTCTGATAGCTGAGAAAGTCTATCAGTCCATTCACGACATTTCCGTCTACTAGGCCCCAGACCTCGAGCTCTCTTGTCAGACCGGTATCCCGGAGTGTCCTCAACCCTTGGACAATGTTCCAGACTTTCAGGCCGAAAGCATCCTCCTTAGTTGCTATCTCGACCTGCACGGTGGTGTGCACTTCATCTTCGAGTTTCTGATGCAGCCTGCTGCCTTCTTTCATGGCCACCGTCCTAGTCTTCTTGCCGCCCGGCAGGCGGGTCAACGTATATTCATACTGAAGCTCGCACCACGCTCCGGCGGTCAAGTCGGAGACTGAGAGCGGCTTCCTGGGATAGGTTCGAAATCGAAGAAGTGGCGATCTGGGTTCCGGGGTCTCATCGGCCAGACTTTTGGGCTGCTCGCATGTTTCGGCTTGCTCCAAGTTGACCAAGGCTGGAGTCACTGGAATCTTATAGGTCAGTCAGGATTTTGGAACCTCGATAGCGAGGAAATGTTGCACCTACGATCCGGGTACCTGATGTCGTCAGACGGGATAACTGATGGCGTTGACTGCGGCTGGGTCTTATGGACAAAGGCGTTGATGCTGTTGGTGCGGCCGACGCCAACCAAAGCAGCCCTCGGCTGCGAAATGCTAGGAAGGCTACTCGGCGCATCGTGGGGCGAACCGGCAGGGTTAAGTGGCGTATCGTCGACGAGGGAGGCCAGCAACTGTTCTTCTTCCAGTGACAGGTCGTCGAACTCGCTGTCGCTATCTGGCGCCATGATGGCGGCTGTAGAAGTGGTTCATGCCTCTTTTTGCATCAGGACGCATCATTGACTTGCTGCTTGGTGCGTCATGATTGTTTGCACGATGGCGGTTTGGTCGCGCGAGACGAGACGAGCGCTGCGGCTGCCTCCCGTTCCCCGCCACCGCCACGCGCTAATGGTGCGGGAGCACGTGGTATCCAGGGACTGCACAGGGGTTCGAGTCTAGGTGCTCGACGCCTACGCTCAGTGCACTCACTGTGCTTGATGATGAAGCATCTCTGCAGTCACCACTGTCTGGGAAAAACGAAGTGAGCCCCCCC
>JUJX01000370.1:3497-17391 GCA_000800745.1 Diaporthe longicolla
CCCCAACCTCATCTTTTCTATTCTATTCTACCCCCTCCCCTATTCTAACTAGTTCCATTTCTATTCTATATACAGCTATAGATATACACAGTACCTTTATATAGTTATAAACACTTAGAACCTAGTATTTAAAAATAAATATAATCTTAATAATAATAGTTAAATATAATAAGTAGGTATATAGCTCTAGCTTTATAATATATAGATAAAGCTAGAGAGAACTACTTTTAATAGTACTATTAACTAAAGTAATAGTAAAGTAGTTCTATAGTAAGGTAAGAATAGTCTTAAGATAGTCCCTATATAAGCTTATAGTCCTATAAAGGAAATTCTAGCTAAAAACTTATTCCTCCGCCACCAACACCAGTTAACATGCACATGTAAAGAAGGCTCTCGCCAGGTAAGCACCACAACCCCTATCTTAGTACATAGCTTACCTCAAAAGAAGTCAAGATAAAGAAACGATTCAAAACAGCCCACCCCCAAGAAGCCCGCGATAAACTCTTAAACCCCATTCTAAATCACGAGGAATCGGCTTAGGATAAGCACTTCTTCAACAAGCTAGGCGATCCTCCACTCGAGCATGTCCCTGAACCCATTCGGTCGATTCAAGGGCACGGTAGGCCGTGCTTCCTGCCAGAGCAGCAGAAGGCGTGTTGAAGAGAGTAGAGGTGCGGCACAAGTATATCGCAGCCGGCTTGCTCTGAGATTCCTGCGCAACCTTTGCCCAAAAATGACACAGCGAGAAGACCGCTTTCGGCATCGACCATCAAAATAGTGCGCAGATGTGAGCAGCACAATACATCCTCGCACAGCAGTTTGCCGATCCCTTCCCACAAGCTAAGCAAGCCTTGTGGAGGGGGGGGGGGGCGACTTGATCAACGTCGCCGGCAAAGCTCAAGAGTTCGTCCCGAGTCTAGCGACCCAGCGACGTGTGGTTGGCAGTGTTGATCTGCCGACAGGCTCTCAAACCTTGCTGCCACCCACACCTGCGCCGTCGCTTCAGCGATCAGGAACTCATGCTGCTGTATTTGGTGCTGCTTATCAGGCACGAACAGGCCAAGGTTTGCTGATGCCCGACAATGTCCAGGATCGTATCTGGCGAACCTGCGGATTGTCCA
The DNA here is from genome assembly GCA_000800745.1 of Diaporthe longicolla. Lineage (NCBI taxonomy): Eukaryota > Fungi > Ascomycota > Sordariomycetes > Diaporthales > Diaporthaceae > Diaporthe > Diaporthe longicolla. Next base: position 4,619 of record JUJX01000370.1, read on the forward strand.
TTACAAGCCGAGGTGATGGGGAGACAGACGCGCCTGAGATAGCTTCGATCATGGCCGTCAGCAGACGGCGTCCTACACACCACACGAGCCTTTGACTTTGTATGACCAGAGAAACCCGACTAAAGGTCTGCATTGTGCAGCGAAGCTACGGATTGAGAGGTACTTCTATGGTTAACATCAGCCCTACCACGTTGAACAGCATCAGACAAGGCACCAGCACCATCGGAGCCCCCGAGACTAGAGCAGTCCTCTTCATCCCAATCCCCAAGATGCGGATGATATATGTCGTGGTGCAAGTCAAACATCAGACCGAGAAATTCCGCCATTCGGGTCACGTGGTCACTCATAAGTAGAACCAGGGACACCTGGTGCCTTTCTACTTTGGCGTAGTTCTTTTGGTATCCGCTCGACCAGTAGCGGCAAGCAACGTTACGTTACGGAGTACACGCGACTAAAGCAACCAGGGGCCCCCGTCGTCAAAGCCTCAATGGACGGTGGAAGGGGAGTGACAGCCACAAGCGCGCTATTCACCATACAAATACTGTTTGTGGCCCCCCAGCCTAGCGCCTCCCGTTCTTTAGCACTCTGGCTAAGAAGTGGCAAAAAGCCAGAGGTGGACCAGGGGAAATGGAAAGGAACAGTCTGGGGTAGGATAGCGTCTATACAGTACGTATATCCCAGCCAAGTGACGGCGGGTTTCTCTTTTCTTTTGGGGAAGGGGGAGGGGGGCGGTTTCCAACGCCACCTGAAGCCCTGCGCCAAGGAACGGACGCGGTGGCAGCCTGGCGCGGCCTACTGTAGTGCATTACTTCCGTGCCGCTCTGCGTGCACAACAAAACCATAAGCCTTTTACACCCTCGCTGTATGCATAGGTGGGCAGTTGGGTCGGGGTCACACTAGTCTTGGGGAGTGATGTGAGGGGTGGGGGGGGGGAGGATGAGGTTGCAGCCATAGCCCTCGCGCAGTGACTGTCACATCCCGGAGCCTTTCCAAATCTCATCTGCAGGTGGGCCGAAAAGCGGTGTGCCCTGGCAGTCATGGTTGTTCCTGACGAACCATTGTTGCTGCGTGTGTGTGTGCGTGCGCGTGAGCGTGTGGTTGCTGCAGTGTACATTGTTGCAGTCCAAGTTGCTGTAACGCATTGTGCATTGTGCAGCTCCCGGCAAGTCGTGCGTCAAGGCGTGGGTCCTGGGTCCTGCAAAGGGATTGTGAGACGGGTGGGTGAATGGGGAATGGTGAAGTGGGCGTCCAAGTCGGTCGTGTTGACTGACGTACACTGGGCAAGCAGGACGTTTCTCTTCCTGTCGTGGAGGCAAGCAGAGGAAGGGTGTACCTGGCCGAGGGGTGCAACCCCCTGAACAAAAGGCCATCATTCTCTCGTGCGTGCCACAATCTGGCGAGGATGGGAATCTCGGGGAAAGTCGATGCGGGTTAGTGAGAAAGCGCATACGAGCGGCACTAGGACGCAAACAGTTCGTTTCACACGCCGGGGAGACGGCGACACTAGGGAAGGGGAATAAGAAAGTCGCCCAAGGGTGCTTGTTGTTGTCCCAAAGTTGCTTGGACCCTGGATTTGGACCCCATTGATGCTAGTGCAGCCGGCCCATGCACTTAGTGTCTGGTGCAATTCTGCAATTCCCCCAGTGGGAGATTTTCCGTAGAGTCGGCGGATCTTCTGGCGCTGGAATGTGCAACGGTTCAAGATTAACATGAGACGCATCTCGAAACCAGAAGGGGTCAGGCCACTCGACCCTGGGGATATTCTAATTGATCCGGTTTGGGGTGGATGCCTTGAACTGAAAACTCTCCGTCCTGGGCGTTTAATTGAGGGCGGAACGGAATGACCACTTCATGACCGGGGCTGGCAGTGTTTCTCAGATTTCAGATCTCAGGTTTACGCGTAATTGCCGCTAGAAAAAAGGCCCCGGGGGGGGGGTCAGACCAGAGAGAGAGAAAGAGAGAGAGAAGAGATTGGACTCCACGGGTCGGCAGGGAACTGGGGTCTGGTCCCAGCCGAGATTGGATGTACCGGTACGACGGCTGTTAGCGGCGGGAGGGTCTGCGGGGAGCGACGGGAAAAGTGGAGACGAGACCAGCAGGGTGCCATCAAGGGTGGAGCACGGCCACGGCGCCAACTGCGTCATCGTGCAGCAAGGGTTATTTCAACGACACACACCCACCGCAGCGGCAGCGGCAGCGGCAGCGGCAGCGGCAGCAACGTGAAAATGGGACGAGGGCATCTGCATTGACAATGTCACATTGGTGACGAGTGTGGTCATTGAGGAAGGCAGGAAGAGAAGACTGCGCATGGGCCGGCCAGTGGGAAACCCATGATACTGCGTCAATTATGAGTACATGGCGGTGGACTCGGGGAAAATGCAGGTGGAGCCTCCATATCGGGGTTTAATAACGCAACTCGTGCTGCCTGCGCCGTCTCGCACAAGCCATTAATTAGACAAGGCGAGGTGCCAACTTGCTGCTGCATTGAGAAGTAATGTTGCAGCTGACTCCTCTCTTGGATCCTGTAATCTGGGTGAGCTGGGAGCAATTGTAATAACTTGTCGGGCCGTCTCATTCGCTACTGAGTGTGGGCGCCGGATGCGCAAGCACAGCATCCTACAAGACACAAGTACCTACCTGCCAGCCCTGCCAGTCCACACGCGGTAGCAGGTAGGTAGGTAGATAGGCAGGCAGCAGGGGGGGAGGGAGTGTATATAAAGGATATTGGGTGGGGGGCGTGGGAGCGAAGGACAGGATGCCCGGCTCCGCGGCTGCTTGCAGCTGGTGAAGCTGGTGAAGCTGCGAGGGCTGGTGTGCGGTACGGCTGACTGCAACCGCGACGGGAGGTGCCAGGAGGAGCAGGACCCTGATGATCTCGCAGGGCCGGCCGTGAGCTGCGATTGGCACTTGTCGTTTCGGACTGGGGTGTTGCCGCATCGCGCAACGATTTGCCATCTTATTTTCATTTAGCTTTTTGCTAGCTGCCCCACGCAGCCACGGCTTCCTCCTCGCCGTCGACCAGCCATCGGTCTTGGCGATGCGGAAAGAGGAGCAGAGGGGGCTGCCGACAAGCAAGCTGGCTGGGTGAGTTGGACCGTCGGTGGATATTGGGAGTGCAGGCAGTGGAGTACTCCCCATTGGACCCGACCACTCACGCCTTGCCTCTGCTAACCCCTGCCGTCCCTGGCTGTCTGTGCAATCCCGGTACCCCTGCACCCGTCCCAGCCCCTGCCCCCTGCCACCCTGCCACCCTGCCACCCTGCCACCTTGCCCCCTTGGTCTCCGCCTACGTCATCGGGCCGTTCATTCGGGCAGGGAGTGTCGTCATCGGGGGGCGTGCGTGGGAAGCCCCGCCAATGGCCAATCACAAGGGCATCTTTGATTCACAGCAGCCTCACCAACGTGCAGGGAAAACCCAACTGGCGCCACTGGTTCCCCGTTGCGCACGACGACGACACGACGACACGACGACACGACGACACGGCGTCACGGCCGACACGACCGACACGGCCAACACTCCGATCCTTCGCACTCAGGCTGACACGGGCACGAAGCACAAACTTCCCAGAGACCCACTGGCGGCTGACAGCCCCGACCGACTTGTTCAAGTTGCAATAAGCCACAATCGTGGTCGGCCTGCTGTCTCGGTCTCAGTCTTCGGTCTCAGTCTTCGGTCTCAGTCTTCGGTCTCAGTCTTCGGTCTGCGGTCACTCAGGTCCTCAGGTCCTCAGGTCTCCAGGTCTCCAGGTCTCCAGGTCTCCAGGTCTCAAGGTCTCCAGGTCCTCCGGGCTCCGTGACGATGACTCGTGACGGAGCGGCCTATTTTCAGCAGAGCTCTGCTGCTCTCGGCTGCCCCAGCCCATCCCCGCCCCCGTGTCTTTTCTGCGTGCCTGCCCTGTCGGGCCATCAACTGCCCGCGAGCTGCTGCCCGCGAGCCTTCTCGACCACATGTCATTTCTCGTCGAACCTGGTCCGGCTGCGTCACGGCCGACACCTTTCCCCGCCCTAGAGTCCCACTCTGCCACTCCGCTCTCCGCGGTAGCCTGTCTGATGGACCACTGCCTGTAACGCAGGCCAGATCGACTCGACACCACGGCGAGCCTTCTCCCACACCGGCAGGCGGGTATCGATGTGCTGCTCGATCCCGGGCTCAACCACGCACGCGCTGTTGGCCGAAACATCGAAACCCGCAAGCCCCAGCACCCACACGGAGAAAGCGTAGCCGAACATGCTGGGCGCAATCAAATCTATACTGCAGCTTCCTATCGCCCGGCCTTCCCAGGATACTCAGAATCCAATCGGCCCCTTTGCCCCAGCAGCCCAAACCACCTGCCCAGGTGCCCAGGCAACCAGGTACCTCTTGCCTCCCTCACCCAACGCTCACGTGTTGACTTCCAGCAACCCAATCAGGGCCCCCGGCTGCCCAGGTCCGCATCACCTCCTTCGCTCACGGGGGTCAGCTCTCACTTCCGTCACCCTGGCCCCCGGACCAATCAGCCAGCCGGCCACCCAGCCAGCCCTTCGTTCTGTCCTGCTTCCGGATCCCAAGGTCACCCTCCCCCCCAGGCCCCCCTCTGCCCGTTTGGACGCCCACAACTCTACAGCGCTGCAGCCTGGTTGCTCTGCCTGCCTAATGGCGCCCGTGCCATCGTGGCCGATCCGTCCACTACATACTTGCACCAATATGTTTATCGACGTCCCGTGCCCAACCTGGAAGCGATAGCCACACCCATCCACTTCGGGAACCCACCTGCTGCCACTGCCGTTGGCCAAGCATGTTTCAAATTTACAGGGGATGCCCCGAGGGTGTGGGGAATGCCACCCTCTTGCTTCGCCGGACCGGATGGCCACCCACGACATGACATTGTCGACCCGGACACACAATGCCCTTCTTGCCTCTTTGGGTCTCCATACCACCAAGGCGACCAAACCTGTTCCCTCAATTATTTCCGCGGTTGCTGGGCAGGCGGCCAACAAGTTTGTCCCTCGCTGCGGGACCCTTTCCGCTGTCGCATGGCCGCACGCGTATCGTCTTGCCTCCCGCTACCCCTCGCCATCATCGCTGACCGATATACCTCGCAACCATTTTCCCCTGCCCAGCGAGCCCGGCGAGGCGCCAAATGCGACGCCGGGCCTTCAGCATGTGCACCACCAAGAGATAGTTCGGGTCACGTACATGGCCATACAGTGGTCGGAACCAGCCTTGTTAAGTACCGGGGCCTCTTCCGCCGTTGCTGCTGTCCAGGCGCTGCGGTTCTCGGTCATGATCATCGGCCCTAGTAGCGCCGAACATCGCTAGTGAAGCCGGAGCGGCGACCCCAAAGCCCGCCTCGCGTTTGTGGCATTATCCTGGGTGCCGCATGGGACTCTGCCTCGCACTCCTGGAGCTTCCTTGACCCGGACCCGTGGTCTGCTCCACCGACACACACGCACACAAACACGCACACAAACATACACTGGCAAGCAAGCGTTGAACCTTCACTTCTATATTTGGTGCGGCAGCGCTTGGCCCTCCTCTCATCTGCTGCAATGTTCAGCATTTTGGCAGGGTAGCCTCACTCCGGTTGTTTCTAGTCTGGCCCCCTTGTACCTGAAAATCGGTGCTGGGGCTCCGCTGACATGGCCCTGCTCTGACCGGTAGGCTGGTGGCAGGTTTTTCTCCTAGTGCTGAGTAAAACCAACTGTTCCCTTTGTTCACCCTCTTCCACAGACTGCATACATGACCGGCGGACCAAGACACCCGCCCTGATGGCCATCACTACCCTGCCTTGTACTTACTACGCACTGTACTCACATGTCCTGATAGGGGATTAAGGGGATGTCGCCTCTCTCCGTCCTGGAAAATTCAGTCTCCCAGGATCCCGCTTGGTACCCAAACCATGGGCACACATGAAGGGCTGATCGCGGACCGGGGCATTCGCGCAAGTCAAGTAATTTGGCACTGATCGGCAACGAAGGAGGTTCGGTGACTTCCAGACTCCCGGGCGTTCTTGTAATCGTCAAAGCCATCATGCCCTCTTTAACGAACCACCTGCTTCTCCGCAGCCCCGGTATTGGAGGGTGAGCTGGAGCGTGAACTGATGACCCGGTACGTCCTGGTGGGATATGTCACTTGTCATCCGTCTGACAAGCTCTCAATCCCGTGGAAGGGACGTCGCATCACGAAAAGTCAAGTAATGAGGCCCGAGGCTATCCGTGCCTTGTCCAGAGCTGACGACAGCATTCCGTATCCGTAGAACTTCGTTTTGCAGAAGGTTCTGAAGGCGTGCTGGGTCCTGCCCTGCTAATGTTAATAGCGTCCCTCTTCTCTTCCCACTGTCCACCACCGCGCCTACCGCCCTCCCTTCTCCACCCACTTGTATTTCAGAGAAATGCTACACGAAAAATAACTTCTGAGGCCATCGTGCCGTTTTGTTGCCATCGCCATGCGTGTGATCGGTATTGTGATCTCTCAGAGCCAGCTCAATTCGACCACGATGGGTTGTGGCTGAAAAGCACAGACATTGCAGATCGCTCTCGTCGGACCGGGGTATTGTTTCACATCAAACTTAGCCACTTACCCATACAGTGGCTACTAACTACCACCTGCCTACTCAAATACTCTGCATGATGAACATCAATTACAATTTAAGCCTCACTAGGACTCAGTCAAGCAGAGTCACATCCAGGACGCAGTGCTCAATTCGGTGGCCACCCCGTCGCCCTGATCAGCCCATGACCTGTCAACGTGATATAGTTAGCATCCTAGTGTAATTGTAGACAGGGCAGACAAGCCTAATAGGACGAGCGGGAATCGCCCTGGCCGTCTAGGGTTACAATGATAGGCATGACTCCAAGTTGGGGCTGATCACTATTCAATTGGCAGGAGTCAAATTCGGTCGAACCCACTCATACACCAAGATACTTGTTAGAGATCCTTGATGAGATCGTCGCCCGTGGCAGTTAGAGCCCCCCCCCACACCCCATCCGTTCAATGTTGGTGTGACTGAGGCCATGAGACGAGACGAAAGGAGATGAGATAATCAACGCCGCTCGGTGCCAGTTACACTAGTTACAAAACCACCAAGTCCCTTGTCCATCCCCATCCCCCCATCCAGGTGAGCCACGTGCTCCTGTGAATATGTCGCTGTCGATCCGCTACAAGCCGGCCAAGCAGGCTGGCTGGATGTCTCCGTTTTGACTCCGTGCTATCAGTTTAATTCACCGGCACGTTCTTTCATTGCCGCCTGCTCGTTCTCACCCACACTTGTTGATTGCTCGGTTGGTCGGTCTTCAGGCTTTTGCTTCGTGTTGCTCTGCCATATTTTGTCTTGCGCGCGGCTTATAGAAAGATCTTCATTACTTATAAAGCCTATTTTCTCATGGGCGGAAGACTCGATGTATCCATGTCAGTCAGGCAGGCAGACAAGATAGCATGCTTTTTTAATTCAGGCTGGCAGGGGAGATGGAGGAGTTGGGATTTGGGCGGATACGAGTAATTTAGAGTTTTCTTTGCTGCAGGACTAGAATAGTCTTGCCTTTGAATCGAGCCGTCTCAATTGAGGTAGCGGGTCGATGTGGACAGGAGTTGTGCAAGCTACAATTAGACATCCCACGAGACTCGCATTCGGAGCTGATAGAAGGTTAAGACACCGCACAGTCGAATTGACAATCACGAGCTACTTTTTACTCAGTCCAAGAAGTTTCATTTAGGATCGAGGCCATAGAAGAGACCCCCTGTCGCAGATCCACTTGCTTTCGCTCAGCTAGTAGTACAGTCGAGTGGCAAGAGTGTTTGTTCTCTGCGCCTCAAAATTGCTTTGCCCCCAGTGTCTCAATCCCACACAGCTATCAGTGAACTGTAGGGAGATGGGTTGGCAGAGAAAACCGGAAGGAAATCATGCACCAAGACAGACCAGATGGAAAAGCAAAAGGGAGAAAAAAATCGAAACAGTTCCCACACCCCAACTCCTTTGAAAGCCCTTATCCCCTTCCAACCTTCCCGCGCCCCGTTCGCACGTCCGTGCTGGTAGCTCCGTCTCCTTTGTTGGTCTTCCCTCCTGGGAGGATGAGAGACATCTATTTCCCCCTTCCAAGTGTATTCCTCCCGGTCCCAAGCCTCCAGCCTCCATGTAGCGACCGTGAAGTACAATAATTGTGTATAGTGTAGTAATTAGCGAGCGATTGGTGTGTGCTGCTCCAGGTATCGATGTGTAAGCGAAAGACATTAGGTGGGTTGTGTGTTGGTTGGTGGTATCAAGCGATAGACATTGAGCAGCGCCGGCTCAGAGATGGGACCAAAACCGTGACCGTTCCCCCGCCCAGTAAAAAAACATGATCCCGTACACCGAGGCTAGTCCGCCAGGCAAACAAAGTGACCCAGTAAAAACACAAATAAAGTCAAAACCACCATTGAACGCCGTTTCACTCAATGGAATAGGGCCCGGCCGTGTAAGAGGGGTTTCAATCCTAGCCTGCTGGCCTGCCACCGCGGAACGCCCGAGGTCACCTTCCACAATGGTTTTTGTGTTGCAAGCATCGCAAAAGTGACGGTGACCCCGGACAGAAAGATAATTGCTCCGGACCGCAACCGGGAGCAAATTACCGACAGATTCAAATCCGAAAGCGCTGCTGATCGAGGTTCTCGATTCTCGATTCTCCCGTTTTGGATCTCGCTCCATGTGTCGTCGGGCGGACTCGTTTAGTGCGCCCGCGTTTGCTTGCTCTAGTCGGAAGCAAGCCATTGCTTCCTGGCAATTTGTGATGAGCGAAGTGCCCGCCATATTTGGAATCGAAGAATGCACTGCCGAAAACGACCGAAGAACTCGTTCGAACAACCGGGTATAAGTCTTCTGGCCCCCCAAAAAATTGAAACACGCAACTTTTTGCCGCACCCAGATTCCACCCCACTCCGGGATGGTATGCACGACGCGAACCAGTTCCTGCCGATGCACCCGTGTCGGCTATGCTCATGGCCCGACCAAGAGGCCGAGAACGAATCATAAAAAAAAAAAGGGTATAGACAACGAATGATGAGAATTAGAAGGTGGTAAAATCTATCAGCCCAACTGGCGATGCGTGAACGAAGAAGGGTAAAATGAGGCCGTTCGTCGACTCGGTTGCCTGTCAGGCTTCGTGAAGTAGCATATTGTACAATCGCGGGTCTAATATCGATTGGTGTAGCTCGATGGTATGTCTCGTGAGGGGGTTGGTTGGACTTTCTCTAGTCAGATTGGTGATCCTCACTGCCGGCGTCAGACCGGGCATCACCCTTGTGCACCTTGCGATGTCTCCGGAGGTTTGACACAACGGAGAAATGCCGACCGCAGTTCTCGACTTCACATTTGAAAGCTGCAAGTGGGAGTTGTCAACATGGGGCCGGTCCAAAGGTTGGGGTGTGGCAGGGGTACTCACGCTTCTCTCCTGTGTGGCTGTACATGTGAGTTTGCAATGAGCTGGGTCGTGTGAAGCGCTTGTCACAGACCTTGCACTTGTGCTTTTTCTGGGTGCTGCTGGACACCTTGGAGCTGAACTGTCCCATCATGGACTGCGGAGCCGGGGGCTGGTTGGGCATCAGACCTTGGGGGCGCGGGAGAGTCCTGGAGCCCCCGACAGACTCGATGTCGGAGCCAGCTGTCGAGTAGTCACTGACGCTGCCGTCAACAGATCCGTAGTAGGGACTGAAGCCTGTCGACGAGACGCTGGACGAGGTCGAATGTGCCGAAGGAAACCCATAAGAGTCTCCCGAGGCGCGGCCGCGGTTGTTGTAGACACCGGCGCGGGGCGTCTCCTGGTTGCTGGTGTCGAACTTCATCGAAAGCATACCATGGCTGGCCTCAATGGCGTCCTGGAAGCTTCGTCGGTCGTCGTTGATACCTCTGTCGGATCGAAAGTCAACAATTGAGCTCCTGGGCACTGGAGGCAGGCCTTCGACTTGGTGATCGTAGGATGCGCCAGACGAGACTGATGATTGTGAATACCTTCTGTGGGGATCCGCGTCGGGCGCCAGACCAAAGTTGTGTCGCACCGAGGAGGACGGGTAGCCCATGGTGTCGTAGCTGGTGGGTGACGCAGCGTACGTAGCGTGCACGGGGGATGCCGCGGTCGTGTAGGCAGACTCGGCATACGAGGGTGCGGAGCTGGGATGGGGCATGCGGTTGATGCTGAGGAGATCTTGGGGAACAGAAAGTAAGTCCGATTGTCCTCCTGCAAGGGAAGGGTCCACCATACTGAGAGGGCTGCCTGCTGAGGCTGAAGTCACCGGGACGGAGCCATACGGGGCCAACGGCGCGGTGGTGGTGGCCGGTGCCCGGGACGGCGGCTGCTGTGCGTGGCGATCCAGGCCCATGGGGTTGGAAGCCAGTCCAGGTTGAGATGCCACGTACAGGGCGTGGCTCGAGGGGGCTGTCGTGGACGACGCCCACGGGTTGCTGAACTGCGGCGAGTGGGTGGGATAGGAAGTCATGTTGTCGAATTGAAGATGCCCGTAACGTTGCTGGTTGGCGTCTATTGTCATCGTCATATTGGACGGGTTGTGTGCGCCTGTGGTGTGCGAATATGTGCGAGCTCCAGGAAGTCGGCCAAGGGCAAGAAGGTGTGAATTTCCTCAAGTCTCGTGCGTGGGTTCGCCTTGTCGTGGAGGAGGGTGGGCGATGGTGGTGGTAGTTGGTAGTGGTGGGGGGAGGGCTTGTATGGCAAGGTAGGAGCAAAGGTGCGTGAGTAGGAGGAGGAAGGGGACGGAGGAAAAGTAGATGGGAAAAAAAAAAAGGGTTCGCTGATCAGATGCGGGATTCCGTAGGTATTCAAAGTCGTGTCACCTTTGTGGGAGACGGAAGACTTTTGACCTTGCTCCCTTGAAATCGATCAGACTGGTTGGAGATCCAGCGCACACGCGAGATATTCGAGAATGGAGGGATCAGCGACCTTAAGTGCGCCGCGAGGGAAGCAGGCGTGGCAGGCGTGGCAGGATGGAGGATGACAGGAACGGCAGAGAAGAAGACAGTGGCCCCTGTGCAAGGTGAGGACTAGCGCGATGGAGCCAATCGGTTGTTTGGACCCAAAAGGCTCGTCCGAACGTTGTGTCTTGGTCTGGTGGTGGTGCGCGGGACTGGTGGGGACACACGTCTTCAGCGGGCCTGTGACGACTCCAGCAGAGAGCAGCGATCGGCGGTACAAGGAGCCGTGCTGAGAAAAGGAGGTAGGAGGTGGTAGGCCGTAGGTGTGTAGGTCGTGGCTCGCAGTGTAGTTTGCAGGTTGCAGGTTGCAGGTCGCAGGTTGCAGGTTGCAGGTCGCAGGTTGCAGGTCGCAGGTCGCAGGTCGCGAGGGTCGACTTTTGGCAGCAGGGATTTGGGGTTGGGCAGGAGGGCAGGCAGGGCAGGCAGACCTGGGTGCTGCTGGGTGCTGGGCAGATGGTCCTTGTCACCTTTGCAAGGACCAGGAGATAGGGCCGTGTGAGAGGTGGGACAGGCGAGTGCCAGGGCTGAGATTGGGGAGCAATTGGTGTTCAATTTTGGGCGGGCTGGCGGTTCTTGCGTTGTTGAACAGAAAGGACAAAGATCGGCGGGCGGTCAGGCCTGGGAGGAGCCGGGAGTTTGGGATAACAATCTTCGAGCAGGGCGTGGGGAACCGGAGAGAGTCATGGACGACCACACCTTGCACCTCGCAACCCGTTCTTGTACCGGTACACCCGTCTTGATACCGCGTGGGGCGGGCAGAGCGTGGAGCCCAGGGCAAAAGTGTCCTGGCGTCCTGGTGTTGTGGTGATTCCACCCAGAGGCCAGTCAGTCGAGAGACGAGTAGTATGCCGCCTCTCTGCTGATCGGCAATGGTCGTGCGTGGGAAAGTTCCAAGGCCGATCTCTTGTGTCTCTGTTTGGGGATTTCTCGACTTGCAATGGCACGGGGAAAATTGGAGTCCCAATGCCAGCTGTCTGGGAGGGAAAGGTGACGATCGCCGGGGATTTTTCAGTGTGATGGCAGAAGAGCAGTCTGCTGCATTGCTCAATGACGGCGGGGGCCGAGGCAAGGAAGGAGAAGAAAAGATGCGTCGACGGGCCAAGCTGTACATAAAGGTTTCGGGCGGGAGAGTGCTCTGAGCGAGGGGAGGGAGCTATGATGAAAGGCAAAAAAGTGAGGTCAGGTATTGCCAGCTCTTGGCTGTTCCCTTTTTCGCCGCCCTGACTTGTAGAGCTGCACCGGCGCTGGCGCTGTGCTGTGCTGTGCAGCCCGGTGCGGTGCATTGCTGGCGGCCAACGAGGGCGTGTGCCGGAGCCATGTACTGTGGTAGCGTAGCGTCGAGGGCCGTCAAGGGCAAGGTCAAGGGGGCAGAGTGCCGAGGACGGGGTCGAGCACAACTACCTACACTTGTACCACCAACACCACCACCACCACCATCATCATCACTTCTATCGATCTACCACACACACTCTCTCTCACACAGTGCACTACGCACCCACCACCCTGACATGTCCCAGGCCCGCTGGTCCACCCAACGCAGCTCGTCGCCGCTTGACGGACCAAGCCAAACCCATCCCAGGGGTCTTCGTGCTGTACTGCTGTAGGCCAGCCGTTGACGGGGACCTTGGGCAATCGAGGACTAGTAACATATGCAAGCTGGATGCACGCGCAGGAGCAGCAAAAGCCGGGGCCAACCAGGCCGGCCAGGATGGGATAGGACTGAAAGGGGGGGGTGTAGGTGGGAAAGAGACATGGGCAGAAATGCTAGGAGCATGCATGACTGGACGGTTGGAATTGAACGGGACTGGGGGAAGAAGAATGTGGCCCTTTGCGAAGGGG
>JUJX01000370.1:20901-35584 GCA_000800745.1 Diaporthe longicolla
CCCCCCAGCCGTCCAATGTCGACAGGACAAGCAGCAGCAACGCCGCCTCACCCTAAGAAACTAGACGGCAGAACACACACCTATTTCTTGTACTGTGCCCAAACCCCTGCCACGCACAGCCTGTGCGTGGCAGGAAGTGGGCGGATCTGGGCATGGTGGGCCACTCTTGTCCAGAGTGCCTTCAGTCCCACGATGCAAGCATTGACGGCGTCGCGGTACAGCACTGCATAACAAGGCGGCTGCCTCTTGAAAAGCCCCCCGCCCCTCCCAGGCCCTTGTAAGTAGCGGTGGGCGTGGTAGTGGGTGCCCACAAAGCCGCTACCAACGGGGACACAGCATCCGGGAATAACACCATCACAAGATGGCCGGGCCCCCTACAACTCCACATGCGAACCAAGCTTTGGTACTACGCCGCCCCCAAGCATCAGGCCAATGACAGCGGGAACGCGGGCAATCCAGAGCAGAACACCCAAAACACACCTCATCCCACATGTGTGATATGCTGCAGCAGCCGGGTCTCCCACTCAGGCAGTCAGGCAAGCAACAAGCCGCCTGCAAGCCATGGGACATACGGTAGACTGCTTGCCTTGCTACCTGCTCACGAGCTGCACCTAACTCGCCAGCCATTATTCTTTCCGCTGATCATTTCGCCCGCGGAACGCTTCCACCCCCCGCGCACAACCCTTTACCTGGGTAGCTTGCAAGCCTGCGCAGGATCCCATCATGACCTGCTGGTATCTGCGGGCATGTTCGGGCCCCCCAGGGTAGCAATCCAGCGTGGCGGATACCAAATGTCCCCAGTGCAACCATCAGCGTCACAACCTCGCAAGGGCGGGTGACTTTTCTTGGTAGAATGGTCGCATCTGCGACTGGCGGCCTCTTGGAGGCAACGAGCATAACCACAATAGCCATATGCAACAAGCCCTAGCCCACCCCCAGCAGCCCAGAGGCTACTACCAAACCAAACATGGGGATGGAACCCAAGGGAGATGAGCATGCAAGCAAGCAGACCCTTGATCGACCTCGCCAGCACTGCAGCGCGAGCCCAAGCCCAAACAGGTGCATCAACTCATCAGCTCATCTGCCCGGCGCTGCTCTTTTCCCCTTCTAGGAGTGCGCGACTAAGCACAGGCCATGCCTACTTTCTGGTTTTGGTAGGGTAATTTTGCGGGCATCAGGAACGGGCAGGAAACGGCATAGTCACTGCTGAAATGGAACTGCATGTCACATGGGGGCCAGGTCTCTGGCAAGGCACATTGTCGATACCAACCGGGCAGCTGCCGGGCTGCATCAACCCCCAGCACGCAGGGTGTGGCCATGTTATCGGGCAGCCCTTCCAGCGTCGCCGGAGGTTTCAGGCAGCATTTTCGCCTCTCCTACCGAAGCAACGAATACGTAGCTTCCGTTCGCGGCACACATGCGGGTTGTGTCAAGCCCGATGCCTCTGTTTTATGGCTGACTTGGCGCACTCCACCGGCGGCCATGGCTGCAGATGCCGTTCAATACGCCTATGTATGTCCCCTACAAATCCTGAGCTGACTTGTGGGCCGCCTTTGATGAGGCAGCACCAGGATCATTGTCCAACCCCAGATCCTCTTGATGCCTGTGAGAAGCTCTGTGAGACGCATGGGCTTCCCTAAAAGGAAGAAAGGGATAGGGGGACCCGCTTCGATGGCACACTCTCCATCTCATTTCGTGGTCATGGGTCCCAGTCAACAGATTCCAACAAGCTCCGTGACAGCGGACCTCGACAACGTGGTCGGTGCGCCATGTTCGGAGAAGATCGGTCAAGCCCCACCCGAGAATGAGCACGGCCGCCCGTTGAGGCTTCAAAGCCAAAGGATTGCACAAACGTTGGCATATCCAGTTTTGACCAACAGGCCTTGGCTACTAATCCCCAAATGATCGAGCAGATTAGCCCTCCTGTCCCAAAGCGTCGACTTGAAACTCAAATGTCCGGGGCAGCTACGGACGGCAATTACGAAAAGCTGGGGAAGCAATTTTGGATAGATGTCGCCCAGAGCAGGCGATGCACCTTTTGGCGGGCCAGAGCCGCCTTCCGAGCCTTGACCTCACATCCTCGAGGCACTTGCCTCATCTCGTCACAAGATTGCACCATTATCACTTGTACACGAGAGCGTGTGTATATGTTGTGAGCGGGAGCCGCAAGGCCGCAACTCAAATGATGGTGGTTGACGCGTACGTTGTGGGACTCCTTAGTAGCCATGTCATCTTGGCGGCTGGCCCGTGGATCGGGGAGCTCAGAAGTCGGTGTGGACCTGACAGAAGACTGGCTTGGGATGACATCTACACTAGTGCCTGTGCAGCAGGACAGTGAGTGGCCCTGAGAGGGCAGGAGTCGACCAGCAGGGTCGTACCGGTGCCACTCGCATTTCTGGTCTCTGTGAGATGGCCGGAGATTTCCATCACAGCACGTGGCCGCGTGGAGATCCATCCGAGTGTTTGTCGCTCTTGTGGAGCTGGGAGGCGAACCTGGGAACCCGCTGTTCGGACGCAACCTTGAGATGTACGTAGTGTAGAGTACCTCGATCAACCTTCCCAGATACGACCACATCTCCGGCAGTGACAGTTTACTATGGTCGACCCAGGGACCTGGGATGACAAGAGGGTCTGAGAGGGACGATCACGGCTTTGCCCCCCTGGCCCCCAGGGCAACAGGCATCATTGGACGGCCCCGACCTGTCACGCATTGCCTGCCTAATCCGGAGGGCGACAGTCTTTGACCTGCAGGTATGCTATCGACACCAAGCCTTGCCAACCCTGGCACAAGGGCCCCAAGGGCCCAAAGGTGTGGGCGTCTGCGACGCACGAGCGAACATCACAATTGAAGGTAATTTGCGCCCAGATGGCCCTCTCCCAGGTTCATGAGTCCCATGGCTCATGCCAACGCCCGGCATAGCGAGGTCGGAGCCCTTGTCAACACAATTGTTCGGCGGAAGCGATGCCATATTGCGGGTCGAAGGGGGTCGCCGTCCGCCAGGACCAGGGCGCGATCCGGGAATGTGGGCCTACCCCAGTCGAGTCCTGATTGAGCGGATGACTTGGTGACGTCTGCAGGGTTGGACTGTCTTGACCCGGAGGGAAATGCCGCCCACTCAAATCCCTCCCCCGTGCCTCGCTCCTCCCGTCGTCTCCCTGTGTCTCGGCGGGTGGTGGCAACCCGCGTCCCCATCAGTCAGCAGAGGCTACTGCAACAGCACCTGGACAGAGTTTGCCGAATGAGGAACCGGGAAAGCCTCATTTCGAATCTCACTGACCCCCCGAATGTCGGGAGATTAGCCAGGGGTCCTCATGCCCCGTCGACGAGGCGTGGGGCTGTGATGATCTGAGCCTGTCAGCGGCCAGAAATGCTGCCAAATGCGACCCCACCCTAATGATTTGCACAGGGGGGTGTCTCAGAAGCGACAGGGGGTCCCGAAGAGCTGTAGCGCGGGCAAGATGGCCAGCCAAAAAGAGGAATCGTGAAGCCTGTTTAGTGCGCGATGATACCCTGCCCCTGCACTGTGGGACGCTCTTTGCGCCGCTGTCAGATTGCGCGCTAGTGGGCGCACAGCACAGGCTGGTATACACTGCAAGTGGGCGAGGCAAGGGACAAGGGGGGACGGTGGGCTGGTCAGTGTGCCGATCAACTGCCGTGTTTAGCGCCTCTAAAAGCAGGGTGGCATTGGGCACAATCTCACCTGCATCCTCACGAGTCCCGTGAAGAGTATGTCAGCGGGGTTGTCTGTGTTTGCCACGCCCGCTTTCGTCGTCGTCCCTGTACGTCCTGGCCTGATAATGGCACACGAGAGGAGTGATATCAGGTGATATCACAGTTTAAATTACATCGAGGAAAGGCCGGAAGGTAGATGCTGAGCCCTCCCGTCCCCAATCACGTCGTGGTGTCTGTGGGCGGTGGTCGACGACGGGGGTCGCATTGACTTGGCCACCCCGAGAATCCGGGGAACGGGAGGCTTACACTAGATCGGATGGTATGGCTGACTGGACTGAGCGGACTGGGCATCCCCGGGGGGGGGCAGTGGTGTGCAGCGGGAGGGCAGCGGGCAGGGCGGGAGAGAAGAGTGTTGTTGTTCAGTCAGGTGGAGGAGGGAAGGGGGGGGCGTGGGAAGGGAAGAGACGCACTGGCCAGTGGTTCGACGAATAAGGTGTCTGGGACTGGGAGGCCACGAGGGCTCCAAGCAGCGCAGGGCAAGGGCAATTGTTGGTGTTTGTTTCAACCGGGTCAGCACGACGGCAGCACGGGTCCCTTGCAGAGATGGGATTCTGCAATAGCCCATGGCCCGTATTCGCAAGTGGCATGGGGATCTCTGTTTTGTCTTGTGAAGCCGAGGATGGCCTCTGCTCCTGCTGGACCAACGATGCATGCCCGCCTGCCGGCACTTGCGACACAGCAAAGCAGCCCAATCCACCCGTGCGGTCATGACCAGGGTAGCCTGGCAGGTGGGTGGCACGGCCAGGTCAGGTCCCAGGCCCCAGGCCGCAGCAGCTTCCCCGGCTGCCCGGGTGGCGACCGTGGGTGCACATTCCCTTTGGGGATCCAAGGGGTCCCAGTATCACTGGGCAGGAGGGCAGGAGGAGATGCTGGTCTATAGTGAGGATTCGGTCTCTTCTCGTCGTTCGTATCGCAAGATTTCGCCGACATGCCCACGCAGGGAAGCATGCATCGCAGGCAAGCCGAGCCAGGGCTGACGGGCTGACGGGCTGACGGGCTTGGGTGGGCTAGCAGCAATCGCTCTACACAGTACACAGTACCAAGCAGCCGTTTTTGGTTGGGTTTTTTTTTTCTTCTTCTTCTCTTTTGGTGGTGGTGGTGGTGGTGGTGCGGGCAGAGAAAACGAAGGGCTACCACAGAACAGTAGCCTTCCCGACCCAACCAACTCTGACCTGTCACAGCACGTCGTGCACGGCCAGTGCCCACCCCAACCCCCGGTTTAGCTTCGACGCCACTGCACGCCTGCTTAGTTTTTGTCGTTGGAGCTGGGCCATCAGGCAGGCGGACAGCCGGACAGGCAGACAGTACTCCGTAACCATCGGTGCGCATGCGGTTGCCCTGCATGCATAATAGTACATGCATGCACACAGTCAGTCAGTCAGTCAGTCAGTCAGTCAGTCAGTCAGTCAGTCAGTCAGTCAGTCAGTCAGTCAAACCAGAAGGGGACCCGCCAGAGACAAGCTCGTCGCGGAACACCTGCCCCGAGCTTTCTCCCCCCGCCCCCTTTGGCCACGATATGACAGTTGGGGGAGGGTGGCTGCCCCGCTCCATCTCTTTCGTGCCTGCCTGCGTGCTTGCTTGCTTTACAATACGGGAGACCTGGACATGGCCGTATGCGCACGCCTCACAATGTCAATTGGGTCCCTGGTGACGAGACTAGGTGCCTGAACAACCTGCTCAAGCCCATTGGAAACCACAACAACCAAGATGAGATGGCACGTCCGTGTGTCGGAGCTATTGGAAGAGCATCTTCACGTCCGGACGCTAGCGCCCCGGAAGGCGGGCCTCCCGCAGGTCTTGGTTCTGCAGCCACGAAACACACACCCAGCCTGCCATCCAGCCTGCCACCCAGCCTGCCCGCTCCACCCGGGGGCGAGAAGTCAGAGTCAGAGTCAGAGGGCCATTCCAGTCATGACAACTGTTTCATTTGGCTGGCCTGTTGAGTGTGCTTGTGTTCTTTTCTCGCATGATATGTGATTAGTCCTGCCCACAAACCCTCGTCTCTACGGCATCCCCAATCCAGCTTAGCTCTCTGAGTTATGCGCCACCCCCCCCCCTTCAACCGACCCTATCCGTTGGTAGGTGAGGGAGGACCTGCCGACGGCAATGTCCTGGGGGCCTCTCAGGTGGATAGATGTATGTTTTTGATGGGTTTTCTCCCCGCCCGTCTCCTCCACCATCAGTACCTGGGCAAGCCACCGGCCACGCTGATTGGCCTACTCTCTCTTCACCCGGCTGTATAGATCCCTCAGCCTGTCCCGAGACTATCTCGTTCTTCATTTGCCTCAAGTTGGCACTCACCCTACGCCTATAGCATTCTCACTCCCACACATTAATTTGTGTGCGTCTAGCTGCTAGCTGTTTCCATTCATTTTATGTTTCTTGTGCCACAACACACAAACATCTTGCCGAGCCCTGCGCTGTCTAACACCCTTGAATTTCAAGCCAAAATTTATATCTAAATTGATGGGAATATCGAGCGAGCCTTTCTCGTTGACTGCCTGACATTGGGGTTCGTTTAGCAAAATGGCCACATCTTTGGGAGGTTGATATTTAGCTGAACAAAGGCGATGTGGCCAATAGATGGAAAGAATCCTCCAGCTTCCTGCTCCGGGCAGATGTCCATGTACCCCGTAGTATAACCCAGTGCAGCATTGAAATTGAGACAGGTTGCAATCCTCGGAGGCCCTGCACCAGTTCCCTATGCCGTGTTTGAGAAGTCTCGAACACCTGGCTGGTCGAAACAAAGTGGCACGGGCCAGTGGCTCGGTAGAAAGCACCTGCGTGAGCCTCTGATCTTGCTTTTTCTCTAGCCGTAGTTTCTGGGTGAGCACACAGAGAGCATCAGTTGTTCCACCACGGCTTAAAGGCCTCAGAATCCACCACGGCTCCATGCTATTTTCATTTGTCATTTCGGATGAGAGACGATCGGCCCCAAGAAGGAAGAATCCTCGGCTACACATGCCAGTCTATCACGAGGCGAATACAACCAGGTATGATATGAGTGCCTGAGCAACATATCACGTTGGGTCTCGAACTTCGGCCGGACAAGATGGTTCACATAACCATCTGGATCGGGGCAGGTCTTCAAAGGAGAGTGGCCCCCAGCGTCGTCCATGCCTCACTACTATCCTTGGAGGCGGGCTTGTTATCTATCTACTACACTTTGGAGCGCTGGGTCTTGAGCGCTCACCACTGTATGAAGGCACCACGTACATTTTATATGTATGGGGGATTGGAAACGCAACCGCTATCTACTACACCCATCGGCACAGGCCTTAACAAAACAGGGCGGCTGATAGATCCCATGAGAGGAACAGGAACACTCCTACTCACTGTCCCCGGCGTAGCCTATCGTCCCGAAGGCAGGTTCAGAGGGAAAGCTTCAGGCAGGCAGATCATGTAGGACAGCATCTGGATAGTGGCGCGATGGGGGCCAAGCGCGGGGAGCGGATGATAGACAAGACAGAGTCATAACGGCCTCTGTCGTCGCCGTGTCTTCGTTGCTTGTAGCTGCGTTGGGAATGTGAGAGCAACGGGTCTCACTCGAGACGGCTCCTACCTGCCGCCGGCATGACCAACCAACCAACCTGCCCCGCCTGTAGGGAGTGTGTTGGCCCCGATGTTATTGAGGATGTCTGGAGGTAGAGAGGTCGACTTTTGTACGATGTTGGTGGAGGAAGAGTAAAGGGACCCAGGAGGAATGGGCGGGTTCTGGAGGGCAAGCCAGCAGCCGTGGAGGAACTGCTGCACCTGTTCATGGAACACAACGACGGTATTGGAATGGTGCTGTTCGAAGTGACCGGGCCCTTGATGGCAGCCGACGAAGAAAGCGTCTGGGAATGCCGCTGACCCATAAAATTAACTTTTGGTGTTACTTTTCTTCCAGTCGAGACCAGATACTGCTTCCCCTGTCCCATTCCAGTCGGCGAGACGACGGTGTCCTGCCAAGATAGTTCGCATCCATATCTGATGAGGTGCGCTAGCTTTCCAGGTCTTCCGGGATGCCTGTGATGCAAACAGCCTGTCTGTGTTGCCCTTCTTTGTTTTTGGACGAGATCAATGCACTTCTGTTGGGTCTAGGTCCGAGTTAGTCGTTCCAGTCCCGGGCCGTGGCCGCGAAACTGGAGAAGCGCGCTTCTTTGGCATTTGATTCTCGAGATTTAGGCGTGGCTGTTCCTGTAATTTTAGCACTTATCTACTGAAAAGATGAACGAAGAGCCTGGCATACGCCAACATGCTGCAGCCTCGACTCGAAGGCACATGGTGTCATGAATCATATTCCACGCGCCATTTCAGCCAATCCATATCACCTAGCTCCAAGATGTTCCACAAGCTCGACGAACACGGATATGCGCGTTACAGATACTCCTGCATACGCTTACTGGCCGTTGAGAAAGGTGACCAATGTTTTGCCAGGGAAGTAACCACGATCCAAGGTTTAACAGTCTACCGATTTCACTGCAACCATTCGGTTCAAATGACCAACAGATTTTTACATTGCTTTTCGAAGAATCATTGATTCCACATTTGAAAATCTGCCCTGGAGCACGACATAGATAGACTGTCCAGGAATGTGATGAACACCGTGTCCCTTTCCGCTGGCTACCATTTGAAGCCGTACTTGTCGAGTCAAGGGATTTAGCCGGTATAGAGGCTCAACTAGCTATTTGTGGATGTTCGAATATTCAATTCCAATTTTGGCCATCTTGATCTTCAACATTAGATTGTACTTGTGTTGTTTAAGGCTTCCGTAACGCTACCTAGGTAAACAGCGTCGGAGCATGCCATTCCTGTGGAGCAGTAACATTGTCCTCGAAACGCCAACAGGTGGTCATGATTCCATAGACGATATCCATCGTGTTCGGTCTGTCTCCTGGATCTGCTGATATCTACTGTGGTCTCTTATAGGCAAGCGGTCATCTGAGACCCTTAGGTACGGAGGTGGTACGAGGCTGAGGCCACGTGCCCATTACTTGCGTCTTCTTATACTGTCATCGGCATTATGTTTTTTTCATTTCCCTAAAAGAAAAAGACAACAACGCAGGGTCTTTTGAACATCTGCCACTATGTGAAGGGACCATACGCCTTCGGAATGTGTACGGATTAAGAACGATACCACCCTAGGTACGGAGGGAAAACGGATGGGCAGGCAAGCTTTGAACATGCCTTGGGGTTTACGCAGCCATGGAAACAAGTATTTTCCCGGTACCTGAATATAGTGAGCAATTTGCGGTAGGCCCAGGGAGTCTTACAACGACAAGGTTGTGGCCAACAATAGCCAGGTTCAGTTAGGGGCAGAATCGGTGAGGATCGACATTTTGGGCATACATCAATTGATCCAACGTTGAACTTATTTGCCATTCAGTACTCCTGTGCCTTGCTTCGCTCCAAGCTTTTCAGTATACGCCGTGTTGCTATAACAAACGCCGACTTTGTAATGCTGCCCTGCGCAAAGATGCGCCACAGGAGAATGACTGAAGTCGAGTTGTGGAAGTTTCTAGCCACCGCTTTAAATTCATTCCATGACAAGGGTATCTGTCCAAATGTGCAAGTGAAATTGAGGTAAAGCGTTCAATGTAGTGCTGGTTCATGAGTTGTCACTTGTTTGTTAACCACACACGCATGCAAGCATTTGGTTGGAACAATCATGTATTATCTATTGCCTTGACAAAAGGAAAATTGTTCCCCTCCTCCACTTCAGGTATCGTGGATTAATATGAAAAGGGTGTCTTCTAATCCCGGGACACATGTCCGCACTGCGATCACACTTTGCCACTGGAATGGCTGGACCTCCTTCAACTTTAGAGGTTCCCCTTTGGGCAAAATGAGGAATCTCCTCAATACAGAAATGGCATCTATTTTGTCTGGGTGCAGCCAGTATCAGCGTAGCACAGTAAGGTTAATTGACCCCGGGTCCGTTGAGCTCCTGAGTTTGGATTAACCAGGCTACGGATCAACACCGATTTCGCCGAGTATTGCACGCTCCTTCGCTTGCTATGGACACAGGGGCCTAAGTGGCCCACTTGAAAATGAGGAACACGTGGGTTCAATAACTAGAGGCTGCTGGCCCTGATTTCCAAAGAGCAAACGCTGAGTGGGAAGAACCATGGTGCAATCGAGCGCTCAAATTGTGTTCCCGACCTTGATAGAGTTCGCTCGGGAGTGCCCAGGTGGGCCGCAGGATGTGAAAAGAGCCGGAACACAGAGGGCAGGTGCAGCTTTGGACAGCCCCGGGCCTGTCAGGCAGACAGTGGCCGATCAGGAGACTCAGCACCTTAACACGTTGGATTTTGGCTTTCGCAGGAGGATCTCACATGTGGTATTGGGCCCTGCTGCTGAGTTTTCGCAAAGCAGAGTTCCAGAGAATAGAGGGAAACACACGAATGGAGAGGCGGAGCGAATCAGCAATTTCATCAAGCACAGGGCCACTAGATCCAACAGAAAGACTAGCGATATATTCCAACTCCGCACGCAATGGGTTATAACCCCCATCTAAACAATCTCACAATCCAGCCTTGACTCAGTCTGCGACCAAGCAGCCCTTGGATATGCAGGTATTCATTTTTGATGCTTCATATAAGACATAGGGTCCCACTACAGTATAATCCCCAGTTCCCCTCTATCAATACCATCCTCGGAGAGGTTAGGGTAATAGGGCACCATAGCATCAGCCTGCATGACATACGCATCATTATAGATGCGCCAGAAGGGCTGGCGCACCTTGCGCGCGGGGTGGAAGAGCCCAGCCCACACGTAATTCATGACGAGGCCGGGCCCCACGGCGACGCGGATGGCCTCGATGGCCTCTATGACACGGTCGATGACGTGGGGAGACTGCTCGTATGCATTGGGGAGGATGAGATTGAGGCAGTGCAGCATTGCGTCTTCGAGGCCGAGTCCCACTACGCCCAGCGCGATATGCTTGACTACCGACGCCGCCGTCTGCCGGTGCACCTGGTCGCGATCGATGAGCGCATCCTCTAGCAGGGGAACTACCGCGTAGACGTAGTCCTTGGCCATCTCGCCGATGTATTCGAACAAGAAGGAAAGCGACTTGAGCACGCCAGTGCGCACGTTGAGTTCCGCTACCGAGGCGTACTCATTCATCAGTGCCGGTAGCACCGTGAAGGGCGCGCAAGTCTCGGCCACGATGCCGATGGCCTGGGATGGGTGTTAGCGCACAATGTACAGTGGCCATGGGCTGTGTCTGATTGCGACGGAAAAGAGACTCACAACTGCTGTGTTGACGCGGCTCTGACGCTCCTGGACCCGCAAGTTGGATAACAAGGTCGCTAGGACATCCTGGGGACCGATGGCTTTCGCGATGAAGCCAAATGTATTGTTGGCAGCGCGGCGAATGCCCTTCTTGTGCGCCTTGAGCATGTCGAGCAGCTCGAAACAGATGCGCATCCACTCGCGCGCGTTGACGGATTCGGGCCCGCGGTCGGCTATACGGCCGACTAGATCGACGACGTTCTCCTGCACCCGCTCGTGCCGATTGCGCAGGATGGGTGTCAGTCGCGGTAGCAAATCCTTGATAGGTGGCTGCATCTGGTTGATGCCCACGACGGTGACTATGGACCGCAAGGCGCCTAGGATGGCGCCAAGGACTTCGGGGTACTCCTCGCCCAGGTATTCGTAGAGCACAATGCCGAGCTTGCCCAGGAGGGCGTCCTCGCCGCACTGAGCCATGACCATGGCGATTCGGGATATGAGGTCGGCCGCTTGTTGTCTAGTAGCTGCGCTCTTGTTGTTGAGCCGCCAGAGAATCGTGCTGACAATCTGTGGCAGATATGGCTTGGTCCTTGTTCCTAATGCGTTAACACACGAGCCGAAGGCGTTTAACACGACGACATCTTCAACCGACTGCTCCTGGAACGAGTGCAGGATACCGTCGATGAGTCGCTCCTCCAACCTCTCGCCGATGTCAGCAGCACCAAGAGAGGCGACGAGCTTCTCAATGGTCTCGACGGTCATTTTACGGTAGGCTTCGCTCTCGTCCTTCAGGTTGGCCACAATCCTCTCCAGGATTTCGCTTACACCAACTTTCTGTCCGAGATCGCACGTGGTCTCAACAACCGAGCGGTAGTTCCGCTTGTCAAGTGCCACTCTGCGGACCCAGAAGTTGGAAAAGAAGTCGTCCAGCACGTGAGACTTGAGATAACCTGCGGTTACGCCCTCGGTCTGAGACATCTTAGAAAGCACTGTCAAAACCACGCGCCTCATCTCGTCGTCGGGGCTCTGAAACTCTCGAAGCACAACATCCATAATCTGCGAGGTGTAGTAATTGGCGTACTCCTCGTCCATCAGCGGGATGATGAACCCAACAGCCTTGAGGAAGGCAGCGAGGTTCTTTCCTCGTTGCCGCTTCGTGCCTGTCCATAACGGGTTGAGAATACTATCGAAACTCTCGATACCATACGGATTGGCTGCCTCAGCCAGCGCCGCCGTCGCGAGAGCCGTGACGGTACGCACTTTGGTCTGCTCGTCGTTCAGGTTGGGCCTGATGCACTCAACCAGGTCTGTGAGATGAGGAAGAACGGAGCAGCCCATCAGGATGGCAATCTGCTGCACTATCTTGACACCAGTGTGCCGTGCCTGCCAGCTCTTCTTGGTCCGCGTCACAGCTCGGAGGAACGGGATGAGCGCCGGGATTCCGAGAGCTGAGGCGACGACGGCAAAGGCACGGGCCGTTGTGTTCCGGACATACTCGTCGACGTGATCAATATCGGGTCGCATGGTACTGATCATGGTTGACAAACCGGCAGCCTTGGCCAGGTTGGAGATGATCTCACGACCCTCGACTCGAGCATAGTAGTCTTGGTCGATCAGGAGAGGCTCGATGACAACGAGGATCTTGTGCGTATATGGTCTTACCAGTTCGTCTAGCTTGTACAATACTCGATCGATGACCTTGACTAGCAAGTGGCGCTCCTGGTCCTCCAGTGTCCTCTCCATGAGAAGTGGCAGAATCTGGTTGAACAGTGGGCCGGCGCCGAAGCTTCGAGCATTGTCGGTCAGCTGACGCAGTGCAGTCTTTCGCATGGGCGGTGTACCGTTCTTGATCTTGAGGAGCAGCCGCATGATCTTCCTCTCCTTTAGCTCATCCACGCTCAAGTGTTCCTCGTCAACAGCCTCGGTCAGTTTAGAGAAATACTGCATGTCCTCCGGCTTGAAGAACTGCAGATCACCGACGCCGGGGATTTCCTTTGGCAACTGGTTGCCACCCAACCGCGCCGAGTTGGGATCCTGCATCATAAACCCAGTCGTCTGGACTGGCGTCTGCATGAGCTTGTGTGCAGGGGCGCGGACCGGGGCGTACCCCGGCGGCGGCTCGAGGACCTTGTACCCTTCGGCCTCCCCAGGCAAGATGGCGTCGAGCTCCTCGTCGCTGATGGGCGCATTTCGCACTGACATGTCCATGCCGATGGGGGCTGTCGGGAGCATCGAGCCCTGTGAGGGGTGCATGGGTGTAGCGAGTCCGGTGTTGCCAACGGGGGTAGCGGCCGGGGCCTGGTCCCAACGAGACCGCTTCTTGGGGGCTTCGGCACCTGGGATCTGGATAGCAGGGGCTTCGTCCCACCTCGACCTCTTCTTCTCGGGTTGCGGCTGCGGCGCAGGTGCCGCGTCGTCGGTTGAGCTCACGTCCCACCTCTTCTTGCGCTTCCGACCAGCCGCAGCCTCAGTAGAGCCGGCTTCCTCGTTCTCTTTATCACCGTTGGGCAGGGCCAGTGTAGGCTTGTGTTTCTCGGTCGCACCGGCGTCCCCGTTCTTCGCCTTGTCATCGATGGCCCTCCTCACACGCTCTTCTTCCCGCTCCAGTTCTGCCTTTTCCATGACGCTCCTGTAGGTCTCGCCATCCTCGCCCGCGGCACCCGCCTGCCTGTTGGCCGCGAAGGGGTCGGCGCGTGTGGGGGTCAGGACGCGGTTGAAGCGCCTCTTCTGATAGTCCGTCTCCCGATCCGAGATGCGGTTGCTACGCTCGCCCCGTCCCAGGAGCACATCCTCTTCTTCGACACCCTCGCCGCGTGCGAACTCGTCGATTTGCGATTGGGTGGCGGTGTACTGCCCGACCAGCCGGCGAGAGTTGTCAGGGCCGTCGACGTCCATGTCATCGCCGTCGTCGTCTCCGGCAGGCAGCGAGGTGTGATAGCCGGCGAACTTGTCGGTGCCATTGCGCTCGTACAGGTCGGTATCGTAGGCTTCAGTCAGGCTGGCCTTGGTGGATGAATCTCGCTGTGAGGAGAGGTCTCGCGAGACTCCTTTCCTGGCCGCTGCAGCGGCGTTGCGCTCGGCCTGCAGCTTCCGGATCTGGTCGAAGTCCGAGTCCGACATGGTTGCTAGGTTAATCGACTACATGTATCGTTTCGTTTCGCGTCTGCAGAGCCGTAGCACGGGATGATAGCAGATTGGGACGCGCTGTTTGGAGGGCGTTGATGGTTTTGGACAGGAGGCGATGTCGCGAAAATTGGCTTGGTCATGAAATGTTAGGTAGGCTACCTAGCCCGCCTTAGCGCAAGGCTGGGAGCTAGGTGGGACTCTGGACGGGCAGGGGGGTGGGGTTGGTGCCGGCGTCGCGCTGGTGCTATTTTCAGTGGAGCCCCAACCCCAGGTCTTGCTTGACCTTGGACGAAGCCGCCCCCCCCCCGCGACTCTCTTTGGCCTCTCCGGCGAGTTATGCACAGACTAGACGCTGCTGGAGTTGCTCGTTGCAAGATCAGATTCTCACTCCACAGAAATATATGCAATTGGGTATCATCTCCGTTGGTAGCAAGTCCCAAAACCGTTTTCAATCTCCTTGCCCCCAACCCAGAACGCCATTTTGACTGCCCGGCCGCTGGCAATCAGTGGCTACCGTGTCACAGCATAGTCCCGTTGTATGAATTTGACCCCAAGGACCTTCCTGGATCCCATCAAAATCCCATCTTACGAGTACACGTTGTATCC
>JUJX01000371.1:0-26490 GCA_000800745.1 Diaporthe longicolla
TAATATATTTAAATTATTTATTTTTAATAATATAAATATTTATTTTTATATTTAAATATTTTATTTTTAAAATAATTAATTTTTTTTAATTAAATTATATTTTTAATAAATATAAGTTTAAATTATTAATTTAAAATATAAAAAAATAATAAAATTTAAATTTAACTTATTAAAAAAAGTATATTTATTTAAAAAAAAATATAATTAATAAAAAATATAAATATACTATAATATAACTAAAAATAAAATATTATTAATTTATAATTAATTATATATAAATTAAAGTATATATTAGCTAAGTACTAAATAACGTGTGTATCCTAGGTTAGCTACCTAGATAGCTAGCTTATTAGCTAAGCCTAGTTGCTGAGCTTATAGTTTTTATAACTAGGAGTATAGAAGCGTTGATCTGGCTGATCAACATCAACTGGTCCTCACACCGTAGTCGGATATGGTGTAATGGTTAACATCGGTGACTCTCACTCACCAGCTCGGGGTTCGATTCCCCGTATCCGAGGATATCTCAGTCTTTTTCTTTAAAAAAAATAATATTTTTAATTTTCAGGGTGATCATGCACCAATAAATCCTGTTAACCCCCAAGACCGAAGGGGATGCACATTTACCTAGCATACCGTTTTGTGGAAACCCGGCTGTGTTTTCACAACGACGTGGCCACTGTCACCCCCCGCCTTTCTAGGTAACTCTCCTATCTGTCAAGCCGGAGTAGGCCAGTAGGCCTGGCAGCAAGTTGGCAACAAAACTGTCCGGGTCGTCGTAGGGTGCCTTCCCGCCGACGAAGAAGAAGAAGGAAACAAGAAAAGGATAGTCGTCAGCTTTGACCTCGAGGACAGTCACGAGGGACGCCACTGTACAGGGTGAAGTCGCTCACTTCAAAATGCTGCTGCGGTCTCAAACCAACCCTAATCCCCCACCCTCACTTCCAACAACCGGCAGCTTGGCCCTGGGGGAAAGGAGACGACAAGAGTGGATTAGACGCGTAAGGGCGAGCGTGGGGCCCTGAGAATTTGCGATGAATTTCGGTTGCCATATGCCAAGCACCGGACTGCAATAAGCTGCCAGACCACTGGCCCAGAGCCCTTGTCGACACGACCGAATGATGCAAGAACCAGAACCACTCGCGGGTCCAGAGTCCACTTGTTGACGGTGAGCCTCGTCGACGTCACAAAACATGGCGCTGGGTGACCACAATAAAGATGGAACGCCCCGAGCCTAGGCTCAACTGGACCTCGTCGGCCTCATGGCCCCTGAGTTAAGAAAAATGGGTGGCCCCAGGTGACGCGCACGTCCACGCCTTGGGGTGTTGCATGCTCTTGTTCGGTGCATACGTTGGCTCGTCATGTCTTATCAACCTGGCAGCCCTTGTCCACCAGCACGGCAGCCGGACGAGCCAACCTCGTGCCCCGTTGCTTGCAGCGACAATGGCTACCTTGCTCACATGGCTGTGGCTCGCCGTCCTCGCCACCCCCAGCCGCGGAGACTACATCTCGAGAGACTACCAACTTTACAACAGCGGAGACTTGGGCGACCGCCCCAACCTGAGGTTCTTCTCCACCGACGAGTTCTCTCCTGTCCTGCAAGTAAACGTCTGGAACGAAACCGCCATCTCTGACAAAGGGTCACACATCTTCCTCCGACACGACGGGGTGCCGGCGTCGCCCCTGTCCTCGCCCCTGATTCTTGATGCTCACGACCTGACCACGGTATTTGTGAGCCGTAACTATGACAATGTCTTTGGCACCCGTGTCCAGGAGAATCTTGGGAAGAGCTACCTCACCTTTTGGGCGGGCAGGAAGGGCTACGGGCTCGGGGATGGCTTCGGGCTCGTCTTCGACGACACCTACCGCCTGGCCTACAACGTCTCTGCCCAAGGCATAGCTCTGCACAGCGACCTGCATGAGTTTGCGCTGACCGGTCATGGTACCGCCTTAGTCACCGGCGTCGACGACGTCCTCGTCGATACGTCTGGCTGGGATGACTGGCAAGGTCCCGCGGCCTTCCCCGTGCTCAACGCGCTCTTTCAGGAGATCGACCTTGAGACGAACGAGGTGCTCTTCAGCTGGCAGGCTCTTGACCACATCAGCCCCATGGACTCGTTCGAGGCAATGGCCAAGGACTGGGATGCCTTCCACCTGAACAGCGTCCAGAAGGTACTGCTTTACCTGCGACCGCGAGGCGGACCCGCCCCACACCACTATTCCCCTCGAGGAGTTGGTATGCTGACAGCCTTACGCCTTGCCCAGACCCAGACAGGCAACTATCTCATCTCTATCCGTCATACAAACTCAATCCTGCTGATCGACGGGACGACGGGCGATATCATCTGGACGCTCGGCGGGAAACGCAATGATTTTGTTGAACTCGATCCGGCGGACGGTACGGGATCGCCCAACCCCGTGCTCAGCATGGGCTGGCAGCACCACGCTCGTTTCGTCCCCGGCAGCAATGAGACCGAGATGACCCTATTCGACAACCATGTCAAGACAACCAGCCACGAGAGGTGCCGCTCGGCCTGCTCGCGTGGCCTGCACGTAGCTATCGACGCCACGTCGTCGCCCCCTACCGTGCAGCTCCTACACGAGTACCTCCACCCGTCGCGGCTGCAGGCCCAGAGCCAGGGCAGCGTCCAGCCGCTCCCTGCCGCAGGCGACGGCCCCGGCAAGTTGGGCAATGTCTTCATTGGGTGGGGCCGGTGCCCGTCCTTCACAGAACACACCGCATCCGGCGAAACCGTCATGGATGTCCAGTTCTCGCCGTGGCACGGGGAAGAGACCCCGAACGCCCTGGACAATTACAGGGCTTATAAGATGGATTGGGTGGCCTTGCCGTGGTGGGACCCGTCACTCGCGGTGAGGGAGGCCCGAGGAGGCAATCTCAGCGTCTACGTCAGCTGGAACGGTGCGACCGAGGTGCGCGGGTGGGTTGTCCGCGGCGGGGCTGGCGGTGAGCTGGCGAGGTCCCCGCGCACTGGCTTCGAGACGAGGTTAGTTGTGAATAGCACGGGCCTAGATCGGCTCTGGGCCGACGCACTGGACAAACAAGGGGCTGTCATCCGGTCGACTGAGGTCCTAGACCTGGCTCATGGGAACATGGCCCTTTTTGCGGATAGCACGGAGCCTGACTGGACATTTACCGAGACGCGCAGGAGCGCAGGTATCTCCGCAGGGACCTGGGCCGTGACATGCATATTGGGGGTTGTGTTGGTGATGTTGGGTGGTGTGATGATCTGGCGGCGGCGAAGGGGCTACGATCGATTGAGGGATGATGACTCGGTTTTGGACTCGGATACGGACGTGGACTCGGAGATTGGGCTGGACCATTTCAGCAACGAGTTGTCCCCCGAACCTTGGCAGGAGTATTCCCCCAGGTTTGGTGAATCGAGTTGAATGCCAGCAGCTTTGGTGGACCGCCGTTACGATTGAAAAAAGAAAAGAAAAGAAAAGAAACGAAACAATCTGGGCCATGCTCTCCGGCCTGAGGCGCTGGCTCAAGGAGAACCCACCTTGAATCAAGTCATTTTTATCGGAAGACTGGGCGCGCCGAATGGCGTTGGGCTCGTTGGGTTGGGGTTCAGCAAGGAAAGCAATCGACTACCTAGGTGACGCGTCCACAGCTGTGCACCCGGCGAGGATTGTAACTCCTCAGGTTCGTGGTGATAGTTGTTTGCACAACCCGGGCCTTTTCACCAGACATTCTCATGTCACAGCCGTCTCAGTGCCCTGCCCACGACAGATGCGTCCCCAATAAGAGCCGAGACGCCGGCAAAGACAACGAGTGGCCCGTACCCGCCACCGTACCCGCCACCAGCTTCCCCCAGCCAGGGCGGGCCCGAGTTGCAGGTGTCGAGGCGGCCGGAATAAAGCGAGATGTGGGCCGGGCGCGGGCCGGGCGCAGGCCGGGCGGGCGATGTCGTCCTCGGAGCAGATAGCAGGAGTCGGCAGGAGGACAGAGATGTTCTATTATTAGGGAGCTCCTGTGTGCCATACATACCAGTACACCTAGCAGACGCAGTCAGATAGTTAGTCTCTTGGCCAGGTTGCATTTGTGCACCACAGAGCGACACTAGACTAGTGCCAGGCCCGACTATATTTACCATCTGACCCCCCGTCTTCCCCTCCTTGGTCCGGCTTCCCTCTCTGCCTCTGTTGCTGAACAGGTCTGTCTATCTTGCACCGAGCACCGGCCCACAGTGACATGTCAACTCACAGATACCACAGGTAGACAGGCACACAGGCAGACAGGCACAGCCAAGGAAGGGTATTGGCAGGCTGGCACTGGGTTGACGAGCAGGACGGGGTCACTTGGGAAAACATGGCTTGCCGCCCAAGGGTTGCAAGGCGCGAGCGGGTTGCAGGCTGCATGCTGCAGGCTGCAGATGCGCCGGGCCAGAATCACACGCACCTGGCCGCTGATTGGACGGGTGTTTGGTTGCGTGGACTGGCGCACAGCCAATTGGGGAGCTGGTAGCGACACAGACCGGGGTGGCAGGGTGGCTGCCGACAGGGGCAGCACCCCTCAATCCTTGTACGGCAGCTGGGCTGCTGGGGTGGGGGTGTGATGGGCGGGCGGATGGGGCATGCTCGACCGGGGGTTTGAGCTCCAACCGACCCCCACCGGCGCCTTAGTCGCCGTCGCGTAGCCGCCCAGGTCGCCAACCAGGAGCCTTGATCACCAATCTGGCAGAATGCAACTGGAGTCTGCCGGGGCTCCAGGCCAATCAACAGCAATGGCGCCAGTTCATTGTCGCCCGAGTCGCCTCGACGAGTACCAGAGTTGCAGAGGAGAGAGAGAGAGAGAGAGAGAGAGAGAGAGAGAGAGGGGGGGGTCAGAGGATATTTTCAGCAACGCCGATGCCACATGGCTCTCGCCTCCCTCTTTGATCTTTGGTTAATGAATGGTATTGTTCTGCCTCCCATTTGTCTCCCCGGCAGCCTTGTACCGTCAACAACTCTTTCTCCCCCTCCCCAGCATCAGACAGTTCCACCACCCTGCCGGGCGTCTATTTTCATCCCGGACTGCCATCACGAATCGCCGGCTGACGGATGCCCTGTGCTCCTCCAGTGCCCTCCGTGATGGTCCTACCTGGATTACATACCACATGAGACCGTCCCTCGTCGTGGCCAGCGGCTACTGAAAACCGCTACCCTCCCCTTCACCCCAGCCCTTGGGGATTTTTCATCCTCGACAGCTGGTCTCCTCGCCCTCTCTCTCTTGCTCCACTAGCAAGTAGACAAGCACCTTCATTTATCTGTGGTTCTTGGTTTTCCCCTTCTCAGCCTCGTCACCCTCACTCACTCTCTCGCCTACTCACTCTCTCCACCGTCGCCATGGCCATGAGTGACGACAGGAAGCGGCCTGCCGCTCTCAACCTCCAGCCCGTGCGCTCATCATCCACAGATTCTTCCTCCTCCACATCCTCAATAGGCAAGCCGCCAAGAACACCGCGCTTTGCTGAGGCCACCAGCATCCACTCGCCTGTCGAGTCCACAGGCGCCGGTTTTGGGGACAGGAGCCTTGTCCCACAGTCGCAACCCGGCGATATCGGGTTCGGCTACATCAGCAACAACAGGGAGTCCGCAGCTGTGCCAATGAGCCCGAGGTCGCCGCTCAAGAGTGCCATGAAGGCGCCCGGCACGCCCGGCCGCGGCCTCAACCCCCTCAGCCCTACCTTCAGGGAGGAGCAGCTGCTGGAGAAGCGGGAGGAGTCGACCGAGAAGGAGCAGGCCAAGGACCTGGTATGTGCCTCCCCCCGACAGCCGCGCCAGGGCCCCTCATCTAACCCCCTCGACACAGAAAGTCAAGACTCGTGTGCGGCTCGCAAAGGTGGCGCTGCGGAGCGTCAACTTCAGCTGCAGTCTGATTGTCATGGCCATGCTCGGCACCTCTTTCGCCATCTTCAACGCCACCAAGGCCCTCCCGGCCCAGAACAACCTTCCGGCCTGGGCAACAAACACCAGCATCTGGCCACAGTGCCTCGTGCTCGCCGCCTCGTGCCTGTCCCTGCTCATCTGCATCCTCGTCTTTGTCGGATACTGCCGTGGCGGCCACAGGAGGGCGGAGAAGGTCGGGGTCTACTACACCCTCTTCGCCGTGGGCTGGTTCATCGTGAGCATGGTCATGTGGGTCCTCGCAATCGCCGTCCTGCAAAACTCGAGGAACAACAGCAACAACAAGGATATGTGGGGCTGGTCGTGTGTCAAGAACACCCGGTCTCAGCTCTTCTCCAGCCAGGTCGACTACGCACTCGTCTGCAGGCTTCAGGTAGGTCGAGAACGCCTGGCGTCCACCGCGTCAGGGCCTGCGGCTAACATTTGGGCAGAACTGGTCTCTGATCTGCATGATCATCGAGGTCGTCATCGAGGTCATCTCCATCACCCTCTACTCGGTCGTCTTCTACCGCTACCACACCAAGAGGAAGCTCATGAAGTCTATGGACATGCGGGACAAGGCTCGCTCCGACCTCTACCTCGCCCAGCTCCGGTCCCAGTCAGCCCCCAACACCCCGGGCTTCGGGCCCAAGTCCCCCGGCTTCGCGTCCGTCTACGGGCCAAAGTCACCGGGCGTGTACTCGCAGCACACCATGTCGCCGCGCCTCCCACCCTCGACCGCGTTCCGCTCCCTGGGCGACATCGAGGAGGGCAACCCCTTCACACCCGGCGGGCGACACGTCCCCGAGCCGGCAAGCACATTCGCCGCCAAGGCCGAAAAGCCCTTCAAGCTGCAGGCACCTCCCGTCAAGGCACCCAGCGCCACCCCCAAGACCAGTGCTAAGGAGTCCTTCTCGCCGGTCGAGGGCACCAGCCCCACATCTTGGCCACCCTCGTCGACACCGCCACCGAGCCTTCCATCAATCACTGTCAACGAGCACGGCCACGGGCCTGCGTCGTCGGATGAGCCTGTGTATGAGAGTGTGCCGATTCCGGGGGCCTATGCCGGGCAGGCGGTCAAGAGCCCACCGCCCGTTCAGACCACATTCAACCTGAGGTAGCATGCTGCGGGGCGGTGGGCGGAGTACCATTGAGGGGAGTGTGGGCTCTAATTTTCTATTTATACATATATGAGTGATGGATCTTCTTTGTCTTAACACCAAGCAGCTGCGCTGAGACGGACTGCTTGACCTATACCATTGGCGTTTTTCTGGGGGGGGGGGCTGGGCCAACATCTTTTGAGAAGAACAGACACGCCGTTCTTTCAGTAATTAGTGTGGAGTGACGGGCAATAGTACTACTTAGGTACGAGTAGGGTTATTTGACTTTATTCAGCCTGGCAAAAAATATGAGCACGTGTGTTGGCGAAGAATTGATCTTGATACCGGGTTCTACGTGCCTTTAGCACCACGCAGTCGTCTTCTCTTGGCCGGGGGAGGCGGGGTTTAAAGCTACCGTAGCGCTCCCTATAGGGTTTCTGCAGGCCGTTTCGTTACTACTATAGTCTAGCAGCTATATAAAACAGGAGGTATCGGCTGCAACGGTAGGCAAATACTGCCAGCCCTTCGCCATAGACCGCCCGGCCAAAAGACCAGAATAACCAATCTACCATTAGTTCTTCCTAGCAGTATATAAGACCCAGTACCGTCACTTCGACCGTTTGTAAATTTTTTTTTTTGAAAAAAAAAGTTTCCTCTATTAAGCTAGAATCCACAATTAGTCCTAAGGGGATAAGATATAGTAAAAGAAGATATAATAAAAGAAGATATAGTAACTTTATATATATGATGGACACATTGTAGATCACAGGTTGGCACGTTTCGATGTTGCAGGGTCATCTGTCCTCGTCCAGCACGGACCAGCCACGCAACGTGCTCTTTGTTCTCGACCACTTCGAGCTATAGTAAGGCGGCCGAGACCCCTGAAAGTTGCCCCACGTCACTACCGACCTTGGAAGCTGGCTTCACAGGATTCAGGGACCTCTGCAACCTCGCGCCGCTCACCCCCCCTTCTGCTCTTTTTAACCTCATTGTTCTCACCTCCAGCCCCAGGACCACATCAACTTTGCGTCAGGTGCCTGCCTCTACATCTCTCCAACCTCCTGTGCCCTAAAAGCTGCCTGCCAACATGCCCATCACCGACACCACTGTACTCTTCGTCCTTGGAGGTTAGTCAATCCACCCTGCCCAGAGACTGATGGCGGACAGCAGACACTCCCGCCCGCGTCCCTGGTTCCTCCCACGCACACGGCGAGATTACTGACATGCGCACCCTCTTGTCCACAGGCCCCGGCGCCGGCAAGGGCACCCAGTGCTCCAAGCTAGTCTCGGCGTACAACTTCACCCACCTTTCGGCTGGAGATTTGCTGCGGGAGGAGCAGGACCGGGAGGGTTCCGAGTATGGGCAGCTGATCAAGGACTACATCAAGGACGGTAAGATCGTGCCCATGGAGGTCACGATCGCGCTTCTCGAGAACGCGATGAAGGACAAGATCGCCGGCCAGCCCACGAGCGCCAAGGGACGGCGATTCCTGATCGACGGGTTCCCGCGCAAGCTGGACCAGGCCCTCAAGTTCGAGGAGTCGGTCTGTGCGGCCGAGTTCGTGCTTTTCTACGACTGTCCCGAGGCCGTCATGGAGTCGCGCCTGCTCGAGCGCGGCAAGACCAGCGGCCGCGCCGATGACAACGAGGAGAGCATCCGCAAGCGCTTCCGTACCTTTGTCGAGACCAGCATGCCCGTCGTCGAGTACTACGAGAAGCAGGGCCGCGTCGTCAAGATCGACGCCACGCCCACGCCCGAGGAGGTCGCCGAGCAGACCAGGGCCGCCATCAGGGAGAGGCTGGGCGCGGACTTTTGAGCCGGCTGCGGGGAGCAGGACCAAGCGGGATAGAACAGGCGTTTGACGATGACCTCGGGGGACTATAGATGTACAGCTCAGAAGAACTATGGCAGATATTAAACATAGAACAAGGCCGTCACGGTCACGGCACATACACCCCGGCACATACACCGAGAGCGGGACGAAGTGAATCGAAAATGCAGTCTCTTTTTTATTCCGAGGCATGTTCCCCCTTCCTTTATGCTCTGTCCTACCAACGCCTGGCAAACACGGCGGGACCAGGCGGGCCTCCGCTCCGGGTGATAATCTCTCTTGAGAAGATGAAACATTTCCTCCAGGGATTTACACCCTTCGGATGTCATTCGGACATGATATCGTACTTGGTTGCGCGGTCTAGTCGTCGTTGTCGGTTCGTTGCTGCTGTCGGCGGGCGCGGCCGGGGCCGTCGCTGAACCCAACTCCTGCCAGCTTCTTCTCCAGCTCCTGCTGCTGCCGCTCCTTTTGCTTCTCTGCCTCCTGCTGCTGGGCCCTCAGAACGCCGTGGACGTTGTTGAGGGTGGTCTTCCAGACATCAATGCGCGACTGCAATTCCCGCCACTGCTTGTCCCCGAACACGCGGTAGATGGTCTTGTGCACCTTGAACACCTTCTCCCTCTGCGACATGCGGCCCTCGACCAGCTGTGAGCGGATGACATCAATTATCCAGTGCTCCACCTCCTCCGGCGGCACCTGCAGGCCCTTGGCGATCACACCGTAGGGGATCTCCCGCTCCTGCTGGGACGCGGCCAGGCTGGCAAAGGTCAGCAGGCGCATCTTAGTCTGCAGCGTCTTGTGATCCAGCTTCTCCTTCTCCAGGAAGCCCTCGTGCTCGTCGTTAAAGTCGTTGAAATCCTCAAGGTCCTGCTCGGCAAAGATGTCGAGGAGCTGTGCGTAGACGGGGTGGGAGTCAGCAAGGGCCTGGACGGGGGCCAGGACGCGAAGCCCCTGGAAATCGTAGGCCCACGGCCGGTCGATGACGAGGACCATCTTCAGGGCGCGCAGGGAGAGTTTCTGAGCCTCCCCCGAGGCGATGTCGTCCTTATCGTCGGCGTCAAAGGTCTGCAGGGCCTGCAGGAGGTGCTCGTAGGCGATCTTGTTCTCGTCTGCGGCTTCTGCCGCGTCGGCGATCTCGACGTACAGTCGCTGCCTCTCCTCGTCGTCCGTGTTCCAGGCCTCGAGCCAGCCGGGGACGTTCTTGAGGGCGGGCTTGATGGTGTCGAAGAGGTTGTTGGCCTTGACAAAGCGAATGATCTGGAGCAGGACATTAAATCGTATGGGGTCATCCTTGGCGAGAAGGTTGAAGATGGTAGACAGGCTGCCAAGGGCGAGGTCGCGGCCGTTGATGGGGGAGGAGGTGATTGGTTTCGTGAGGTTCTGGCAGATCTGGGGCAGGTGCTTCTTTGGTTCTTTCGAGTGGTTGATGACGGCGTAGATGAGCAGGTTGTAGGCGGGGCCGAACTCCTTTTCCGGGGCCGAGTTCAGGACGGAGGAGGCCTTGACGATGGCGGTGATGGCATCCTCTGTCTGGGTCTTTTCGAGCAGGGGTCGGACCTCGTCGCCAATCTTGATGTAGTCGGCGACTTCCTGCAGGACGTCGCTGCTGCTCCCATCTACGAAGACCAGGCCACGGGGCGCCATGTTGGGGGATCTCGGGGTTCCTAGGCTGTTTGGCCGTGTGCTCTTCTCTTTTCTCTCCCTCTCTTTCGTCACTTGTCCGTTGTTCCTCGTTGGGGGGCCGGTCTCGGGGCTAGGGAGGGGCACGAGGAGTGTGTGGGAGAGAGTGTGTGAGGGTGGGCAGAAAGGTGGGATGTCTACCCGGGAGACGGCTTGGGAGGCTGGTTGATGCAGACGGAGAGATTTCTTTCACCCTCGAACTGACGGACCCCACTGGCGCGCTCGCTCACAACCAGGCAATCAGGCTCAAAGCTCAGGCTCCCTGGGCGACCCCCGATTTTGGGGCGAACAGCAAGCCCCAGTTTGCCAGAAAATTCAGTGAGGGCGTTTTGTGGCATGTGGCATGTGGCTTGAAAAACGCGCTAGGCAGGGATAGGGGACCCAGGCGGGGCTCTGAAAGGGCAGGGAAGGGGACGGGGACAGACAGGCAAGTCGAGGGGCAGGATGGCTTCCTGTGGCGCACCACCTAATAACTGACCTGACCGACGCGGCCAGCAGACCCGCCTCAGACCAACCTTGGGAGGTCGGCAGCCAGGCCATGTGATATTTACCCGGATACCAACCTTGCCTGAGGCACGTGTGCCACAACCACAACCCAGGAGTCGACGACCGTCCAGCCCGTCCAGCGTCCACGGCAGGAAGATAGCGTTTAGTTCCTGGACGGGAATCCCAACAGCATTGGAGGGATCCTACAAAGTGCCTACCTGGGGTAGGAACCGTCGTACGAGGGCGCTCGGTCCCCATTTCTAGCCTCGATTGACTTGAGGATCCCCCATTGGGAGGGAGGCAGCTAGGCAGTGGGTGGGTGGGAAGAGTCATCCGATCAGCACCTGGGTCAACTCTTGGGAAGACGAAAAAGAAGAAAAGGTCTGGGCAGCATAGTTGAAATGAAAGGCTCGCTCTCGCATTGCTCCTCAGCTCCGTGTTCCACTTCCTTCCTGTCGCCGCGTGATACAGGCTCGTGCAGGTAGTGAGGATGGAATAAAACGGGCGAGTCAGCAGAACGGTCACAACAGGGCAGGATAGCAAAGCACCGCTGGATTAGTAGACGCGTCCAGCCGTCAAGGCGTGTCCCCCATCCCCGAGGCCGAGTCGGCATCATCGAGTCACAATATCAATGTTTCAGGTGGTCCTGCTTGTGAGCCAGTCGACGTGCATACACAGTCGGCGCGTCCCAGTCAAGCCACAGGTTGCCAGTAATACCAGCTACCTGGGTAGACATTACGTGCCTAGGTAGCTGCGCAGGTAGATGAGATGTGCATGCTTTGAGGCTCGAGCCTAAGGTTCCCAAGCTGCCCAGGTGCTCAGATCGAGCCACCCAGTCCGGATGATGTCAGTCAGCTGAGAAACCACAGACTGCGCACCTGCAACCTGGAACCACCACCCTGCACCTGCTCTTTCCACTTCCTGGCAGGGGTTCGTCATAGTCATACACGGGACGGGAAAGAAGGTCCAGGCGGCGACTCTGGCGCGCTAAGAAGCCCCCCCCCCAAGGGTAGGAAGCTTTTTGTAGTCGCAAGCGCGGCTCGCCTCGGAGACAGGCAGACAGGCAGACAGGCAGACAGGCAGACAGACATCATCTACCCACATCGCCTGGCTGCATACTTCGCCCACCTACCCGTCTGCGACCACATCCCTCCTCCGCCCTCCAGGCAGAAGAACCTCGCGGCCGTCACCTCTCACCGTGAATTGCAACATTCTTGCCTGCTCCTCCCTAGCTCCTCCACTCGTCCACCGAACCATTGCCTTGCCCACAACCATGGCTCCCCGCCCCGAGCAGAGCCAATTGAAGCGTGCTGCCGTAGGTTCCCAAGTCCCACTCTTGGCTTACACGCCCGCGCTCTCCTTGCCGCCCGCCCGCCCGCTCATCCATTGAGAGAGCCTACACGCGCACCGCGCCCACTCGCCAGCATTAATAACTGATTGTCTCCTTCTTCCAGGGTTCGCCCGCAGAGCACGAACCTGACTCATCCAAGAAACCACGCCGATCCGAGCGCCTGTCGCAACAGCTCTCGGTCAAGACACCAGTCGACACCAAGCAGCAGCTGCCATCGCCCGTGACACACATCTCTCCCGAGGAGAGCAGCTCCCGTTTCAAGGAAGGCACTGCCACCCCGCCCGACGGCCGCTCCAGCCAGGTCCTCACCAAGAGCCAGGAGACCTACTCACAGATCCAAGGCTTCTCCTCTCCGCCCCAGGACACCCAGGCTTTCTCCCAGCAGGTTGTCGATCCCAACGAGCCCTACTCCAAGGATGTCAAGGATGAGGTCAAGGAAGGGGTCTGGGGCTACCTGTTCCCCCTAAACACGAAATACGGCGGCAAGTGCCTGGTGATGAAGAAGAGGGCTGCTTGCCCGAGGTCGGACGCATTGCATGAAGGTGCACAGAAGAAGAAGGGCGCCAGGAAGTCGCCCAAGCAGCAGGAGGAGAGCTTCGAGAACACAAAGATCGCCGATGCCCCATCTGGTGGCTACTTAATAGGCCGTCACCCCGAGTGCGGTATGTCTTCCAAGAGTTGAGTGCCGCTTATGAACAGTTGATACTGATCCGGTCCAGACATCGTCGTGGACGATGGGAGCGTCTCAAACCGCCACTGCTTGCTGTTCACAGAGCACAAGACTAATGACACTATTGCAATTGTGGAGGACTTATCAAGCAACGGCACCTTCGTCAACGAGGCGATTATTGGGCGCAACCAACGCCGGGAGCTGAAGGAGGGCGACGAGATAGCGGTATTGGACAAGGCCCGTTTCATCTTCAAGTATCCCAGGGCTAGACAAAGCAACGCGTTCCTCCAGCAGTACACCTTGCTCGAGCAGCTGGGCAAGGGCCACTTTGCAGAGGTCTTCCTATGTGTCGAGAAGGCGACCGGGAAGAGATATGCTGTCAAGATCTTCACCAAGACCCCTGGGCCGGAGGAGAAGTCGAAGACGGACGGCCTTCAACAGGAGATTGCTGTCCTCATGGGTGTCAGCCATCCGAACGTGCTCTGTCTAAAGGACACCTTCAACGAGAAGAACGCTGTCTTCCTCGTGCTCGAGCTTGCGGCGGAGGGAGAGCTTTTCAACTACATTGTGATGAAGCAGAAGCTGACCGAGGACGAGACGCGGAAGCTTTTCACCCAGCTGTTCCAGGGTATCAAGTACCTGGTGAGGCACTCTGGCTTTTGCAGTTCTTGCAGCATGCTAACTAGTACCACAGCATGATCGAAACATCGTCCACCGCGACATCAAGCCCGAGAATATCCTGATGGTAGACCGAGACCTCCACGTAAAGCTGGCAGATTTTGGCCTCGCCAAGATCATTGGCGAGGAGTCGTTCACCACAACGCTCTGTGGCACGCCAAGCTACGTCGCACCGGAAATCCTGGCCGACACCAGGCACAGGAAGTACACGAAAGCGGTCGACATTTGGTCCCTCGGGGTCGTGATGTACATCTGTCTCTGCGGATTCCCGCCCTTCTCCGACGAGCTGTACTCGAAGGACTTCCCATACACCCTGTCGCAGCAGATCAAGAGTGGCAGGTTCGACTATCCTTCCCCGTACTGGGACTCCGTCGGCGACCCTGCTCGTAAGTTTTTGAGAGCTCCGTGATTTCTGCAGCTGACATCATCATGTCGACTAACCAATGCCTGCAGTTGATCTGATCGACTCCATGCTTGTGGTTGATCCGGAAAAGCGCTTTACGGTGGACCAGTGCTTGGACCACCCGTGGATGACCGCCAAGGGTCCTGGTGTAAATGACAGCACCGACGGCCTGGTCGGCGGTGTCAGCGGCCTTGACATCCAACGCCGCGGCGTCGCTCGGGAGCGCACCTTGCTCAGCAGTATCAACTCAGTCAGAGTCAAGGAGGTGCCTGGCGTCAATGGGAAGGAGCCTGTTACTGTGTACAAGAAGAACACCCGGCCAGCAGTAACGGAGCCCAGACCATTCGACAACAGGAACCCCGAGGAGTTCGCGGCCATGGGCGGCAAGGGCGACGAGACGCTCTTCGGTCATGACGCGACCAGCCACTACACCAAGGATGACCTGCCCCAGGGGCCGGGCCCAGCTTTGCTAGCGACGGAGAACGGCAACGGGGTGAAGATAAAGGGAAAGGCGGCCAAGGGAAGCAAGCAATAGTATTGCGAGTCTCCTCCCACTCCTGCCAGGCCTTCTCTCACAAGCCTTGCGGGACGATTCCGTCAAGACTGGTTGGGTGGTTCGTTCGAGATGGACTTCGACTACTGAGCAACAGATGCTCAGTCCAGCCGCCTTTCGCCTTCAAGTTACTTGTTCTTTTTTGCTCGGGTGTGCGATTTGATTATATCAGTCCTAGTCTTTGGCCATTTCCTCTTTGACGGACGAAATTATGTATATTGCTGCTGCTTTTATCCGAGGACGATTGATGCATCCTGCTCGCAGGGCGATACTCGGAGGACTAGGGAATATGGAACGTGTTTTTTTCCTTTCTCAGAGAGATTGGCAGTTTGGAATTGTTTGGAAGATGCAACGGGGCAGACAGCAGGCGCGATGCCAACAGAACGTAACAAATGTGGACGCTTTGCCCGCGCTGGCGACACCGGTTATTTACTGGTTAGGAAAAAGCCATGGCGTTATGGGGTTGAGGTCACATTACGTGGTGTCTATTAATGCCAAGGACCTCTCTCAGAGCAACGGGTTCAATATTCACACATAGGTCATCTGGCGATCTTGGCCATGGAGTGCTTATTCATGTGCTGTTGGGGGTATCTGATCGTGAGCCCAGAGAAGTCGCCCGGCATCGCCGAGAGCCCGTTTCGTGCTGCTCATCGACCATTTACGCAGCCATCTGAGGCTTTGGCAGGTACTGATGCTCCTTCGATCATTCATTCCATATTACCATTAAACCTGTATGGACCTATCTTTACAAGCACCCGTCGTCCCTGGTCAAGCTTGCCTCAAAGCCGACCGGCCGAGCAAACCAGCCCGATGAAAGGTGTGCAGGATTCATCATCATCTTCGTCTTTCGTCGGAATCATCGTGGTTCAAATCGTGCGCCAGTCCACCGGTCCATCCATCCATCCAGAACCATTCAAAATGTGCGCCAGTATAGGGGCGCCCTTTCTTCATGGGTGGGTGCAGCCCAACCTCTCCCGATTCCCCTCCACCCTACACCGTATCGCATAAACTACCTTTTGTGATGCACGACTGTTTGTGTGTTTGTGTGTATATATGGCTTTCTCTGCATCTTCTGCAAACCCCCTCGCCCGTATCGGATAGGTGATTGCGGTGAACTCGACCAGCGAAGAGGAAAACGCGAAAATACTGGCCACTCTCATGACTTCAAGAGGGAGAGGCAACGCTCTCATGCTTTGCTGGATCCTGCCCCAAGACGCCACATCCAAAATACATATACCACCGATTCCCAGATTCTCAATGCTCAAAAGCTTCAGTAGAGCAGAGGGTGACATGTGACGCCGTTCGGAAATAATTCAATCATTATGGCGGGGGGACAAGGCAAAACTTTCAATGCCGCCGCCAGCGAAAGAAAGCACGGCAAGAGAAACCCAGAAGTAACAGCCACAAGCTGTTCAAGACGAAGATGACAACTGCAAGAGCCTCCTCGCATGGTCCCCGTCCTTGTGGCTGGTGCGGAAATGGATCGGCCAGAATGTCAACGGCACGGAGCAACCCTACCTCTCAGGAATGGGTGACTTGGCTAGCCTACCACCCGCGCTGGCCCGCTTCGCGATCCGGCCCTCCTTGTCCTTGGACGCCAGGGGGCTCGCTCCGCTACTGCCGCCGGCAGGAAGGCTTCCCACGGCATCGACACCGGCGTTGCCCGTGAGGAACGAACCAGGAGTCGTCGACTTCCCGCGCTTGTTGTCGAGATACTGAAGGGCACTGCGGCTGAGCGGGAAAGCAGGCAGCCCAGCGGGGACCTCAGCGCCGTTCTGCAAGAGCATCTCGGCGATGGCGAATGGGACTGTCTTCACGTCGGCTGGCGGGGGTGGTTGGGGCGAGACTGCTGGGCTTGGAGAGGCGGGATCGGCAGCTGCGAGTGCGAGGAAGACCGGGTGGGTGCCGCGGGACTTGTCCGCCACGTTGGGGTTGGCACGAAGGGCTAGGGCATAAATGACCTGCTGGATCTCGTTCTTCTTGATGGCCGCAAGAAGTGTATCATCGGGGGAAGGGTACCTGGACAGCGTGGCCGAGATAGGCTCGAC
Organism: Diaporthe longicolla; assembly: GCA_000800745.1. Classification (NCBI taxonomy): domain Eukaryota; kingdom Fungi; phylum Ascomycota; class Sordariomycetes; order Diaporthales; family Diaporthaceae; genus Diaporthe; species Diaporthe longicolla. Next base: position 16,688 of record JUJX01000371.1, read on the forward strand.
AAAAGCCCTGTCGACATACTTGGAGGTGATGAAGCGCAGCCTCTGCTCGCGGGTTGCCTGAGGCGAGGGCTTCATGCCCGGTTCCAACCTCGACTCCCAGATCATGTTTGAGACGCGATTGCCCACGAGCAGGAGCAGCTCGACAATGTCGGGCGTGAAAGAGGTGATGTCCAGGGTCAGCGATCGGACCTTGCTGATGTGTGTCCCCAGTGACCTGTGGATCCCGCTGCACTCGATGCATAGTATGATGGCAAGGTTGATGGACACCCATTCAACCTTTGACCCGGAACCGCAATCAGCACACCAGCAGTTCCCTTGGTCATTGTCGCGGAGCATTTGGAGTAGCTTGTCAGGGCTTTCATCAAAGGCGCCGCCGCCGCCGGGTGCGCGCCCCGTCTGTGGCCGAGCACCGACGGTTGTCCGCCGACCGGGCATGTTTGACGACGGCGGGTGTGCCTGCGCATGGCCAAGCGACGGGCTCTTGCCAGTCAGGATGGAACCGATGTCTCTCCTAAAGGACCCGGAGTCGTTGGACGGTGTGCTGGAGTGCGCCGGCTGGTCCTTTAGGCCCCTCTCGACAGCGCTCTGTAGCGCGTTGTTGATGGCTGTGATCCAGCTGTTCATGTCGTCCTCGGAAGTTGCCTGGTAGACTCGCTTGAAATGCGGGGTGATAACCTCGAAACAGAAACGACGCTCCGCGTTCCTTGCTTCTCTAACAGACGCCATGCGCAGATCGATAGGGTCCATGTGCAGGTCGAGCCTTTGCTTCCAGTTGCTGTACTCTGAGAGCTTGCCCCCGTCCAGGACGATCCAAAACCTGAGCAGTTCGTTAGCGGAGAAGCGGTATTGCTGCGACAGGAGTGACTTACTTGTGCCAACCCTGCTTATTCAGGTTGCGAGGGTCGACGTGTCCGCCGGGGCGGTTCAGAGCCCACAGGAGCCCTTCCTTCCTCTGCGATTCCGTCTCGGTCTGAGTGGTGTCGCGCTCCTCAAGGTCCCGGATCCCCTTGAACTTTGAGCCCTGGGACGGACTGGCCAGCATGGCGTGGCTCAAGCTACCAGGGGACCTGGAGAGGTCGCCGGTGCTGGGGGCTGGCGTGTTTGAGCTGCTGATCGCGACCGACTTCAGCTGTGAGCCCGTGCTGTCCGCCCTGCTTATCTCCGTGTCGGATGTGTTCCCGTTCGCCGCGTTGCCCGATACCGAAGAGGGGATCGAGTCTGGCTCCACGTAGGTGAGGTTGCTCTTCTCGAGGAGCCTCCGTTTCTCCTCGCGCTCTCGGCGTTGGTATTGATACTCCTTGTCCGCAACCTGGACCTCGCTGGAGAGGGCCTCCAGCTGCGGGAGCAGCCTTTCGACCTTCTTGGAAGCCTGCAGGTAAGCCCGGGCCTGGGCATCTGCATATCTAGTGAGATGTGATAACACTTCTTGTTCCTTGCGGCCCCCTGACAGGTCCTGCATGAATGAGGAGTAATCGAAGCGCTTGAGCTCGAAATTGCGCCGCTTTGTTTGGTATTTGGTGTCGCTGTGCTTGGCCTTGACCGAATCGTGTCGCTGTCCGAGGTACCGACCAACGTAGGCGTAAAAGTCCTTGCTTTCCTCCTCGAAGTCTCGCTTCTTGGCCTCTGCTTGTTTGATGTCGATCTGGTACAGCTTACTCAGCGGCTCGATGACTATCTTCTGCAGGTTGAGCGTGTTCTGCCTCTCGTAGCTGAGGATCTCCCGCGCAATCTTGTCAAAGTAGTGCTCGATGGCCGGCTGGACGGCGTTGGCGTTCGTAGATGAGGCGCCCCGGAGTGATTCGACAAAGGCCACCTGCGCATCGTTTGCCTCAATCTGCGCTGCGTGGGCAGCTTCTGCCTTCTTGATCATGCGCTTCATCTGGGTCCGCATGTTCCCTGTCTTTTGCTCCAGCGCCTTCATCGTCGCTCGGAAGACAGGTCCGTCGTCCGACGCGGAGACATCATCGTTAGGCCTCGGGCAAGACACATCCACCTTTACGGGCTCTGGGAGAGGGATGGCGACTGGGACGGCGATGGTGGTCGCGGAAGGCGACACTACGTTGTTAGTGTCGTGAGCTGCGACGGTAGGCGAAGCAGGCTCGTCGATCTCGAGGGTGCTTATTCTCGACTCCACGGACTGAGACGAAGCACCGCGACTCCTCGGCGGAACGGTAAGGAGAAAGGGCGGCGGGGAGCTCGGCTGGCTGAGATAAGGCGACGTGTCTGTACACAGTCAGGACATGGCAGTAGGGGTAGGTATCAGTACGTGACATACTCTGGACCCAGAATGAGAAGCTGGCGAGGGTCTGCAACTCGTGGGCGCGAGAGTCGTATTGCACGAACTGTGAGCCAGTCAGATGGGCGTCGATGCCGCGGCATGGGCCATGGAACTCACGCTGCAGGAATTCCTCCACCCGCCGCCCGAATCTTCGGCGTTCCTGGGCGGTTTCCACTTCCAAGCCCAGTCGAAAGTGACGGAGCCGCTGCCACCCGTGGTGAAGTCGCCGATGAGCTCGACATTTGAGTTCTTGTGTAGGTTTGGGTCCGCGTGGAATTCCCGCGTGACGAGATTCTCCACTTCTCTCGAGGTGGATGCATAAACGTATGTGAGACCGTTAATCTGGGTGTCCACGGTATTGGTGTTCGGGTCGGGGCTTGTCGTCGGTGTCTGGCGGACGTTAAAGGTGAATGTGAACATGAGCTCGTCGTCGTTGCTGAGTTTCAGCAGGAAGGCGGGTGCGCCGGTGTTCGCTGCCAGCTCAGGATCCTGCAGACGACACAGGCAGCCAGTCAGTCTCTGGGCGAGGGCAAGATGGTGGTGTGTCCCCCTAACTCCTATCCCCGCTTCTCCTTGTCCGTGTGCCTGTCTGTCTCTTCCTCTTCCTCTTTGTCTTTCTCTTTCTCTCTCTCTCTTTCTCTCTCTTCTCCTCTCACAACATAGGGCGACTTGGGGAGCAGGGCAGGGCGGACCTGTATGAACTCAACTGGGGTGTTGTCGCCGGCAGGGCGCGATGCTGATACTCTTGTGGCGGGGAATGCATTTGGGGAGATGGTGATGGATGTGCGCTTCCGGGTATTGCTTATGACAAGCGATGCGATAGATACTGGAGGAGGAGGAGGAGAGGCGCGGGTCAGCGCGCGGCGCAGAAGAGAGGGCTGGGAGGAGGGTTGGGAGGAGGGCTAGGAGGAGGCGGGACTCACATCGATTCTGGTCGCTGAGATAGAGCGCGGCACCGTCGTCGGGCCTGCTCGAGACGTTGCCCATGATGAAGCGTCAGGGGCTCGAGGGCGGCGCCGGGAGCCGACAGGCAGGGCAAGGGGTTTTGAGTGGGCTATCTGGAGTATGCAGCACAGCGGGCGCAGTAGTCATGCAAGAGGGAAAGGGCGGTTGCGCTCGCGTGGAATGGCGTGGCTAAGAGGCGAATGGGAGGAAGGGATCAACAGTCGAGGTCGACTGCCTTGGTGTACTCTGCTGCGATATTATTAAAGAGGTTGGAGGTCCAGCACGGGCATGGGCATGGGCATGGGCACGCCTGGCTGTGGGCCACCCAAGCCGTCGCGGGGTTGCGCCCAGGGCAGGGCTGGGGCTGGGGCGAGCAGGACAGGGCAGGGCAGGCTGCCGATAAGCCCAGTGCCAGTGCCAGTGCCAGTGCCTGCTTGTATGCTGCAGGAGGCGGCAGAGGAGTGCGTGTGGGTACTCGTTCGTGACACGATGCGCGCGTAACGGAGGGAACAAGGGGAGAAGGGGTGTGATAAGCGCAGGTGCGGAGCGAGTTGTCTGCCGTGTATGGATTGTAGAGGCTAGATGCACACACACACAACACGCCCCGAATGAAAGGGCCCGAGGCTCAAGGCTAAATCTAAATCTAAAGGCTCGGCGGGCAAGGCGTCACCGTGCCGGGCCACTGGGACCTGATTTTATTAGTCTCTGCAGGTGGCCTGCTGCGGCACGCGCAGAGGTCATACGTCGGCTGGCTACGTGATGCACCTAATAACCTTGGGAGCTACCTATCAAGGGAGGTAGGTACCCATCTGTCCACATCTTGTCGGCCACCACCATCTTTCATCAACAGCATCCTCCGGCGCTGCACTAGGCCACGGCCACCGGGGTGCCTGGCCAAGTACCAGCAGCCCACGTTGGGCATGAAGGGCTCATTTCTCCAGCCAGGAACTAAGCAGCCATTTGACCATCAATCCAGGCCCCGGGGACGACCCTCGTATAGCACTCGACCCACAAGCGTGCGTGTAGCTCCATCAAACCTGTGTCCATCTCTTGTATCCGCCACGGGCGCATCGCGAGGCCCTCTCAGATGCACATTTACAGGCTGGGGCTCACCGCCGGGTGAGCAGCCTGCTGTGCTTCTTCGTCGACATGTCGAGCGGGCGGGCAGGCGGGCTGCCTCGTCCATAACAACCCGCATGTCTTACTGGTCAACCGCAGGCCCCGCATGTTTAATTCTGTGATACCTTCAGGGGTGGCTGCAAGTGGAAAGGTCCAAGTGGGGGGGGGTTGGAGGGGGGTTCCCGCCCCAGACACAGCGACAGATCCAACAGCTGCAAGCAGGGACAACCCTTCAGCAGGCGCATCTCATGTGCCTCCCACATCCAATTCGCCCAACGTGCTGGTGATGACACCGCTTCTGATAGATACCCAGGTAGTCTAGTTGTCTGGTAGTCAGTCCGTCTGCCCTGCCCTGCCCTGCCCTGCCCTGCCCTGCCCAAGTCGTGCCCTGCAACTGCGCACCCTCGCACCCTGCAGCACCAGCAAGACAGCCAGGCCGCCTCCTGAGCAACCAAAACTCAAGTCTGTGCCCTCTGCACACTACAGCCACCCGTTTCCGTGCCATTCTAGTCCAAACGAGTGCATGCCGTCGTGCATCGACTACAGTACTTTACCTAGGTAGGTACTGACTTGGCACAGATAACGTACACATAATTAAACGTGCAACGCCCACACCCTACCATCCATACGCGCACGCCTCCTTACCCAGGCTAGCAATCCTATCCGTGCCCTTGTTGATTGACAGTCCTCCAGTTTCACAAACACCAACCTTCTGCTCCATCAACACCCGCACTAATCCCCCCGTCCACAGTCCCACGGCCCACGATCCTTCCATCCACCGCCCAACGCCCAACGCCTGGTCCTTCCCATTGCCAAAAAGCCCCCTCCCTCCCCCCGGCCGCCGCCTGCCCCCTCCCTCTTAGAGTTATGTTGTGGTCAGGATAAGGGGCGCGGACGTCACTTCCACCCACCCCACGCCAACATCCTGCCCTGCCCTTACCGTCCTGGACCGCAACTCTCACCATGTCGACATCTTCGGACCGCCAGTACAAGCACAACAGCAGGAGCCTGAACAAGAGCATTAATCGCTTGCAGCGCGAGGATGGCGGCTCGCCGCGGAGGTCGAGGGCTGGCTCGCGGGCCTTCCAGGCCCCCGTCAGTTACGAGGACGCCTACAACTACGCCCTCAGCGTCGCTTTCCTACACTACTTGCTGCAGCCCAAGAAGAAGAGGAAGGAATACGTCACCGTGCCCAAGGCCCCCACGAGGGTCCATACCTACACGCAGAACATCGGCGAGCTGGTCAAGGAGTTCATCCCCACGGGCTCGACCTCCGGCAAGGAGGTCAAGCTGCCACACAGCTTCTCCGGCTGGCTGGAGAAGCGCATGGGGCACGTCGTCCGCGGCACGGAGAAACTGCAGGGCTTCAGCGACCCAAACCTGAAGAGGAGCTTTGCCGAGGCCTACACCTCCTTCACCGAGGCAAGCTTCCGCAAGAGCCTCGACAAGGACCGCAAGCTCGAACCCCTGATCCTCATCTTCTACTCGTCTGCCTCGAGGGCCCAGGGCCGGGGCAAGGCCCCCGACGACCACACCTGGAAGATCCTGGTCGACAGGCACCTCGCCCTGTTCGTCAGGCTCATCCTGAGCATCTTCAGGGAGCACGGCACCGACAAGGACAAGCCCGAGCTCATGGGCAAGCTCCAGACCCTGGAGCAGAAGCTGCTGCGCAACGATGAGAACCTGTCGATCGACGGCGGCCAGGGCGGCGGCGAGCACAAGACCATCGAGGTCGACACACCGCACAGCTACCAGGTCAAGGACATGCACATGGTGCAGATCGTGGGCAAGATCTTTGGCCGCACCAACTCCCAGCTGCAGTCCGATGTCGACGTGAACCGAAATATATGGACCGAGGAGGCCGCCCTCAAAGACCTCAAGGCCTACCAGCACCGCCTGGACTCCAACATGGACGGCGCCCTAAAGCGGCAGGATTTCGATGTGAACGAGTCCTTCGAGGAGTGGAAAGCGGGCGAGCGCCAGCACCTGACATCCCTCATGCTGGACGTGTTAAAGGTCCGCCCCGACCTCAGCAAGACTGTCACGAGCTTCGAAAAGCCCCTGCCCGTCCGCCCCACGTCCATCTTCTCCGACGACCAGGCATTCGCAGATCTGGCCAAGATGATCAATAGTCCTGACTCGGCCGGTCCCGGAGGTGACCCGTCCTTCAGTCTGAGTTCCCTCTCGTTTGATGACAATTCCAGCATACGCAGCGTGGATGAACCCAACTACACCTTTATCCCCCCTGACCCGAGGGCCTTCTATAAAATGATACTCCAGAATGCTATGACGTTCGATCAGTTGCACGCCGAGTCTGACGAGTTCGTCCCCCTCTCCCAACAGTCCCTAGAGCTACTGAACGAGCTGTGCGCGTACTGGCGCATCCCCCAGTTCACCAGACACATTACCTTCCTCGAGGTCGCCGTGCGCAAGTTTCTGGACCAGGAGCTCCGTGGCGACGAGCTCGATGCCTGTTTTGATTCTGTCAAGGCTCCGCCGCCCGAGCCCAAGAAGCTCCCCTACATCCAGCTGTTCACGGCAACCCTGCCCGAGATTGATCCGAGCAAGTGGACCCTGGTGGACTTCACCACGTACCAGCAGATACTCAACGCTCTTCATGATGCACTTCTCCGAGATGTCTATGACGTGCTGATGCACTGTTATGAACCCAAGGCACCTTCCGTAGGTGTGACAATGGTCCTTCTCATGAACCACGTGTACCCGGACCCGGTGTTTGCCGAGAGGGACGAAGAGCTGGAAGAGTTCGCCAAGACGCTCACCGAGGGCCTCAAGCAGCAGGCTGAACAAGTGTACCACGGCTTCCTCGAAAAGGAGGTCCCCCAAGCAAAGGAGGATTGGGATTTCTCCCACGTCGTAAACCTCGGCCGGGCAGTCACGAAGCTGTGCACCAGGATCAAAAAGAAGTACTCCAGGAACCCCAAGATCATGGGCGTTTCGCCCTTTGCTGTTCTCGTCCAGACAGTATTCCCCAGCTTCGAGGAGGACGCGAAGGCCCTGGTCGAGACGATCGTCATAGCGGCCAAGGAGAGAGGGGAGGAGGTCAACGTGATGGACGGGTTCGACCTGTACAAGGAGCTGGTCGAGCTCCGCAAGATCCACCTCGAGTTCCTGCCTGGGTTGCCGTTCGCTTTCCACATCGAGAGTGTTCTGGAAGAGTTCGTCTGGCGCTGGATAGGCGAGGCCGAAACGAGAATGACACAGTTTGTGGAGGAAGCCATCAAACAGGACCAGTTCCAAGTCAGGACGAACCATCCGGGCAACATCCCAACGGACGCGGAGCGCCACAGTGTGTCTATCATTGACATATTCCAATTATTCAACCAGACTGTCGACCAGATCTTCAAGCTCGAATGGGATGATGACGTCCACCACGCCAAGTTCATGACGGCCTTGGCCAAGGCCTTTGCTGCCGGTATTGGCCGCTACTGCGAGATCGTCGAAGGTAAGTTCGCAAAGGAGATGGACCGCCAGACGGCCCAGGAGCTGGCGGCTGCTCAGAGGACCACACAGGAGCGGTTCATGCAGATGGCAAAGGACGCGTGGAATACCAAGGATGGCATAGAGCCATTCCAGTTCTACCCGGAGGTGAGCGCCTGGCATGCTACTATAGTTTCACCGAAACCACCTGCTGACCAGTCCAATGCAGTCCTTCGTCAAGCTGAACAATATTGAGTATGCGATGCAGTCGCTGGATAAACTAGAAAAGGCCATGAACGTCGAGGGGTGCGCCGATGTGCTGAGGACCAAAGAAGGCCCGAAGCAGTACCGCAAGCCGGACAAGTATGTGTTCACTATCAAGGTTGTCGAGGCGGAGGACATCAAGGCTTGCGACCCAAATGGGTATAGTGATCCTTATGTGGTCTTGGTCGATGAGTACCAGAAGCGTCTTGCAAAAACTCGCGTGGTCTCCAGGACCCTGAACCCGCGCTGGGACGAGTCTGTGGACGTCACTGTCACGGGGCCAGTTAACGTGATTGCGACGCTGTGGGACTACGATACCTTTGGAGACCACGACTTTGTGGGCCGGACATCACTGAAGCTCGACCCGGTCCATTTTAGCGACTACCTACCTCGTGAATTCTGGCTAGATCTTGACACCCAGGGCAGGCTGTTAATCAGAGTCAGCATGGAAGGGGAGAAAGATGACATCCAGTTCCACTTCGGCAAGGCCTTTAGGCACCTGAAAAGGACAGAGCGAGATATGGTGCGGAAGATCACAGACAAGGTATGTCAGTGGACTGTCAGCATGCGCGGGACCCCCCCCCCTCCCCCCCTTCCTCCACGGGCCCCGTCCTTCCAAGAGGAAGGAGAAGACAAAGCCCGCCCCCGACGTGGCAGCAGCAGCAATTAACATGCTCACAGCTCACGACTGTCATCAACGCGTCACTGTCCCATGAAGCCCTCAAGACACTGCTCAGCCGGGGCATTGCTGCATCTATCGGGAACATGTGGAAGACTAGGAAGACCGCTGCTCCGCCGGTGACACAAGCCGATGTTGAGAACGCACTCCAAACGCTCTTTAACTACTTTGACGAGAACTTCGCCATCATGAAGCAGACGTTGACCGAGGCGACAATGATGGCCGTCATGACCCGTCTGTGGAAGGAGGTCCTCATGGCAATAGAGAGCCTTCTCGTGCCGCCGCTGTCAGACAAGCCGTCGACGCAGAAGCCGCTCACGCAGGTTGAGCTCGACGTGGTTTACAAGTGGCTCGACATGCTTTTTGAATTTTTCCACGCCAAGGACGAGGACGGTGAGGTGCTGGGAGTCCCTGCAGAGGTGCTGAAATCGCCTAAGTGGCATGAGCTGGCCTCGCTCAACTTCTGGTACTTTGACCCAACCGAAACGCTCATCCGGACGTCGGAGCGTATGGTTGCAGCGACGCAACAGCGTGCCCAGCAACAGGTGCAGCAGGCCAGCAGGCAGTCAGCACCGGCGACCTTTGGGCCGACGTTCAACTCGGGAGCAGGAGCGTTTGGCAGCATGGGCACCATCCGCCGTGGCAAGTCCATCATGATGAGCCGCAACCTGGGAACGATGAAGCGGGCCAAGGAGGAGAAGCGCAAAGAGGCCCAGGCAGACCCGTCGGACGATATGATACTCCGAATCCTGCGAATGCGGCCCGAAGCAGCAGGATACCTGCGGGAGAGGCACCGGCAGAAGGAGAGGATGGCGGCGAGCCAGGCTGCGGCGGCGATTGTGCGGCAGAGCATCACCCAGGGGTTCAACGCCGGCGCATATGGGAATAATTTAGGCAAGGGTTCCTACGGCAATCTTCCTCGGCGATAGGGCGGCCGGGAGAACCGCCTGGCTGGTAGCGCCCGTGAGACGAAGCATGGGGCGTGAGGATGGAAATGACAATTTTCCAGCTTTGCCTTCTTTCTGTGCCATGGCTTCCCGACGGCCCCAAAGCTCATCTTTTTGTTTTGGGGTGGGGGGG
>JUJX01000373.1:0-38074 GCA_000800745.1 Diaporthe longicolla
TAATTATTTAATTATTTAATTATTTAATTATTTAATTATTTAATTATTTAATTATTTAATTATTTAATTATTTAATTATTTAATTATTTTAAAAGAAAGAAATATAAAAGAATTAAAAAAAGTTTAAAGTATCTTATTTACACTAGGCTGGTATGCTTAGTCAGCAAAGGGTGCGCGGGATCCGAAAATAGGTGCGCGAATATCCGTCCTCTTTTCAATTATCCACTTCTGTGGCAAGTGCCTCCAGACTACTCCTTTTAGCTAGGACCTTCCAAGGCAAAGGAAATTTCTCAGTGTCCAGCTCTAACGCATCCGACTGGTCAATCGCCAAATCCTTACACATCATTCGATGGTAACAAGTGTTGGTTGTCTGGGAGCCAGAGTTGATGAGGCTGTGGGGAGATGGTTGTGGGGCGGCTGTAGTGTTGGTTGCACGGGCTGTGGGTATTCCAATGCTTCAATATGGCCCCCACATGAGATTACTCTTACTCTCTCTCGGAAACAACATCCGTCCACCTGTCCAACAGGTGCAGCCACGAAATATTATGGGCCCTATGCTACCCTGTGTGACTGGCTGTGCACATATGCATGCGTCGCTGAGGTCCAGGCTCGTCGCCGAGGTCCAGACTGCCAACCTGGCCAAGATTCCTGGGATGCAGATCCTTCACAAAATGTAAAAAGGACAAAAATAAACAGAGAGACACAGAAAGAGAAATAGCTAGAAATTTGAGGAAGATGGGTGCCCTGCGAGCTTCAACCCATGCAAGTAGTTCTATGGTCTCTCCCCTCTTAGTATGATCTTCTGTGCTTGGTGGGACTCGTACTGTGCTTCAATGGACGGATGTACATACAGTATACGAACAAATATGTCTGGCTTGCGTAAGCTCACCAAGAAACGGCATCGTGGGGGTGGTGGTAAGCTAGAGCTTACAAATGGACGCCACAGGCGAGGAATTGGCGGGCAGCCCTCTGACGGGCATGTTTGACCCTGTAAATAGTTGGAACCTCCGGCTGTGGTCCGTGAATCGCTTGGAGGTCGCATCACGTCTTCAATGTTGATCAAAGTCGAAATTGGAGCACAACAGATATTGTACAACGATAGCCAGTGTATCTCTGCACCGAAATGCGTCAGACTCGGATAATTTGTGCAGATTTCCTCAGAAGCACGGAGTGGGCTCTCATTGCCATTTCTCATATCATTCTGCTACAAGTTTCTTCTAGCTGACCTGTTCCGACATCAAATTCCGCCCTCAGCATGAGAGTGTCATCCCGCCATCCAAAATCAGCCCTGTGCCAGTGGTGAAACTGGACCTAGGACTACATAGAAAAATCACAGCATCAGCTGCCTCCTCTGGCCTTCCAAGGCGCTTCATTGGGATGGTGGCCAGGAGAGCCTCTTCAAGACCTGGAGCTACATCTGTTGCCCGCCGGGTCATTGGAGTATCTGTCCAAGTAGGACATACGCAATTCACCCGGATGTTATTGGGTGCATTGTCGAGTGCTGTAATTTTATTGGTAGTTAGATGGTGTTCATGAAGGCGCTCAGGATCAAGAGAGGGAAACAACATACCAGCAGTCTTGGTGATTCCAATGATGGCATGCTTGCAAGAGGTGTATTGACTAATTCAAAATCGAAGGCATCAGCAAGCGGAACACGAGACGTAAAAGAAAAGGGAAAAAAAGGGGGGGGGGACTTCAAGCACGAAAATGCGAGAGGGGGGAAGCCAGCCACTTACACCATGTTAGGGACTGCCATGAAAGACGACACAGATGCCAAGTTGACAATGCTGCCTCGGCTGCTTCCTCGGGTAGGATCACGAGCGGGCTGAGGCTCCTGAGTCATCATGGCTTTTGAAACCAGACTGGTGAAAAGGAATGTTCCGTTCACGTTGACATCGAGTAGATGCTTGAAGTCAACAAAACTGGCGGTCGCGATGGGATCAAATGTGCCACCCGGGATCTGGACAGCGATTAGCTTTAGGTAATATGTCGCTAGAGGTAGTACTCACACCAGCCGAGTGTACTCCATAGTCGATACGGCCAAGGAACTTGCTTGCGTGGGCAACAGCAGCCTTGACCGAGTCTTCGTTCGAAACGTCGACTTGAATTGCATCAACCCGGAAGTCAGCATGGACAGCCACGGCCTTTGCTTGAGAAGCTGTTTCCTGCGCGCCCTCCAGGTTCAAATCAGCCACCACTAAGCCTGCAGCCCCGTCTTTGGCAAACCCCAGGCATGTGGCTCTGCCAATACCGCTGGCTGGGAGACGAGTTAGCGTTAATCACATCAGATTTGGACAGCACTAAGAACAAGAACAGAACTGTGTGCCGAAGGGTCATCTTACCTCCACCAGTGACGAAGGCAAATCCGGTGATATCCATGCTGTAAACGTGCAGAGAGAATGAAGGCTCAGCTGGGAAAGAAGTTGCGATGACTAGGGTATGCCACAAGCGTGGAAATAATGTTGCGAGCACTTGGCTGGGCTTGGAGACCGGTTGGGAACGTTGAAAATAAATTGAAATAGCTCGAACAACCCGAAGTGAGGAGGGGCTCGGAGGGAGCATTGCCCGCCCCCACGCGTCAGCAAAGGCTCGACGCCGCACTGTGTACAAGGCACTGGTGAACCTGATCGTTCGATAAGTCATTTCTGCCTACCCTTGTACGACTTTCGCGCTTGGCGCCAACATCGGTCAGCCGCATGCTGCCTGATACGGTCGTGTCCATGCTTGTTCTAGCTTGGGTGATATTTCATCCTCGGAGACGGGAATAAGCCTCGTCCCCCGCCTCGGACATCATGTCGCCTAGAGGACTCATCTTTCACCAACAACTTGGCAAAATTTTTCCGCCCGAAATAAAATGATGATGTGAAAGGACCCACACACATGCGGGCGCGATCCTTCGGGGTTCTGGGTGGAGAGGCGCGTAGAAAATGACCGCATTAGTGTTACATTGCAGCTTTGAGACATCCAGGCTTCTTTTCTCCACAGCTTGTCTTTATTACTAATAAAATTAGATTAAAGGAAACTTCATACTACAATACTTAGTAGTTAACGTTAAAAATAGTTGTTTTATGTATAATAAAAATTTACTAATTTAAATATTAATAAGTTAATAATTAATTACTTATATAACTTCTTTTATAATATTTTTATTTTAAGTTTAAAAAGAATCTATTAAAGTTAAAGTAAAGGTTATTAAATAGAAGTTTTAAGAGTATAATAAGTATTTTTATAGTTAATATATAAAGTAATTTATTTACTTTTAAATTAGATTTTAAACTTTTAAAGAAAAAGAATTTAAAAATATAAAATAAAGTAAACTTTTTTATAAGTAAACTATAAAAATATTCTTTTACTATAATTATAAAATATTACTTACTTAAATCTTTTAAGTAGTCTTAAATTATTAGTTAGTATAGCCTTTACTTAGGTTTTAAAATTATATTTATTACATTAGTTTTCACTAGGCTGAGATGGTGTTGGAGATGATCTCCATTACACCATTCTGCTGATACACCCCCAGCCTTGGATGGGTCAGCACTGCCGATGTGATCATACATAGCCTGGAGGGTTTGGATGGGTGGTTACAAGAAATATAAAAAACAAGCAGTCAGGGAATGCAAACCACACCGATTACTCATGTTTCATATCCAACCTTCTTTGGCTTCTGTCCTCAAACAAGTACGGAGGAGGCTGTTTCTCTTGTTCAGTCTGCACCGGCCCTTCTTTCCCTACAACCATGTCTCCCGACATCAAAATGAACGGCATCAAGCCCCAGAATGGATTTCCCAGCTATGTACAAGGTCTGGAAGAGGACCCAATTTGCATTGTTGGCATGGGTATGGAGTTCTTTTCAAAACTTGATGAACCTAGACACTTCACTGACACATGAATGACAGCTTGTCGACTGCCTGGTGGAATTAGGTGCCCGTCCGACCTGTGGGAGTTTCTCGTTGAGAAGAAGTCTGCAAGTGGGAAGATAAATCCAGAACGTTTCAACAAGAAAGGGTTCTACGCGCCCTCTGAGAGTAGGGCAGGTGTGATGAACGTGGATGGAGCGTACCTCATCGAAGAGGATGTGCGGTCTTTCGACAACGGCTTTTTTGGTATCAACAATCTTGAAGCTACGTACATGGACCCCCAGCAACGTAAGCTCCTGGAGGTCACGTTTGAGTGCTTTGAAAGCGCAGGTCTTTCAATGGACAAGGTCTCTGGATCTAATACGGGCGTCTATGTCGCCAACTTCACCCATGACTACTTTCTCATGTCAATGCGGGATCCGGACAGCCTGCATAGATATCATGGCACTGGGTCCGGGGCCACTCTTTTAGCCAACAGGATTAGCCACGCCTTCAACCTTCACGGACCTAGGTGAGTAAGGACATTTTCTCATGAAGCCGTGGTACTAATTCAAAGATCTTAGTTTCACCCTTGACACCGCCTGCTCGTCCTCGATTCATTGCCTTCACACTGCTGTTTCGGCTTTAAGGAACGGCGAGTGCGATGGAGCCATCGTAGCAGCTAGCAACTTGATCCTGACCCCCGAGCCTTTTGTCGCAGCGATGAAGACTGGGGTTCTCTCCTCATCTTCAATTTGTCAGACCTTTGGTGCAGGCGCTGATGGTTATGGCCGGGCCGAGGGAGTAAATGCCGTGTACCTCAAGACCCTGTCTGCCGCACTTCGTGACGGCGATGACATCTCTGCGGTCATACGTGGCACAGCAATCAACTCGTGAGTACCTCGACGCCGCGGGACATTGAATGAAGACTGACACTGCGCTACAGAAATGGCCGCACACCTGGAATTACTTTGCCCAGTGCCGAGTTTCAGGAAGCCGTCATCCGAAAAGCATACTCTGCTGCTAAGCTGGACTTTTCCGGGACAGACTACGTGGAGTGCCACGGGACTGGTACCATGGTCGGAGATCCCATTGAGGTGGAAGCCTTGGGACGCTGCTTTTCTGGGCAACATCGAAACACGCCAGTCTTCATAGGCTCGGTTAGCTCTATCAATCCTTCCCAAATCACTCGAACATGCACTGACTGGATCGTATTAGGTGAAATCCAATCTTGGGCATAGCGAGGCTACGAGTGGCCTTACTTCCCTAATCAAGGTCGCACTCGCATTTCAACGAGGGTTTATTCCACCCATGCGAGAACCAGCCACGATGAACCCAAAGAGTAAGTGGTCACCAGTAGACAAGGATCCCGTCAACATACTCCGAAATTAAATCGTGACGTCGCTAATCTTTCATTAGTTCCATTCGAACAACTGGGCATGAAGATTGTCGCGGATCCTGAACCTTGGCCCAGCAAACTGATTCAACGCGCTAGTCTCAATTCTTTCGGATATGGTGGTGCGAATGCACATGCCGTTGTGGAATCGTTCGAGAGCTTCATATCCTCACAAGGACCGATTCTCCCCAAACATGGGATTTATTCAGTAGCCAATGAGCCACTACTGGTCACGAGCTCCCACGAGGCTTTGGTACTTCCCTTTTCAGCAATGTCATCAGCTTCACTAGGACAGCGCGGTGAACAAGTTGGTCAAATAGCACGAAGATGTGACGAAAGTACTCTTCGGAAGTTGAGCTTTACCCTGGCCTTTCGAAGACCGCATTTGAACATCAAAGCATGCCTCTTAGCGCAACTCTCCCATGACTCAGGAGACGTTCATGTCGAGTTCGTCGAGGCGCCGGCTGCCTCACAGCAAAATCTCCTACCCCTGGCATTCATCTTCACTGGCCAAGGTGCACAGTATGCCGGCATGGCTAAGGAATTAATGCAGCGGTCATCAGTATTCCTCGCCTCTATACGCGAACAGGATGCAACATTGAGGGCTCTCCCGAGAATTCATGCGCCGAATTGGACCCTGGAGAAGACAATCATGGACTCTTCCGATATCAGTCAAATCCATGATGCCGCTAGGAGTCAACCCGCATGTACTGCGGTCCAAATTGCCTTGGTGCAAGTAATGGCCTCCTGGGGCATCAGTCCTTCTGCCGTGATCGGACACTCTTCTGGTGAGATCGCTGCGGCGTACGCAGCTGGGCTTTTGAGGTATAGTCATCTGCTTTCACCATCACCACACACGACAAGAGTTTAAACGTGCAATTCTAACGAAGACCGCAGCCTATCAGAAGCAATTCTAGTTTCCTACCTGCGCGGCCTTGCTGTTAACAGTGTCCGCACCGAGGCCGGCATGATGGCAACTGGTTTGAGCGTGGACGATGCACACAGTCTAATTTCGGACATGAATTTGCATGAGGAGCTTCAGGTTGCCTGTGTGAATGCTCCAGAAAGTGTCACCGTCAGCGGGTCAATTCCAGGTCTCGATAAAATGTCATCCGTGCTCAAGGATCAGGGCAGATTCTGTCGACGGCTGGAAACAGGTGGGCGAGCGTATCACTCGCACATAATGAAGGAAGCTGGACTTCTCTACAAGGACCTTCTGCAAAGATATGTCAACATTCCCAACTCTGCAAAGGGTACACATGTGGCAATGTATTCCACTGTTGGTTGCGCAGCGGAACTGGCCCCAGTCATAAACGGCACTGCTGTCGGTCCGGATTATTGGCAAGGCAATCTTGAGAATATGGTTCTATTCACGAGGGCCCTTGATACCCTGAATTCAGTGGGAACATTCCATTTCATTGAGGTTGGGCCTCACTCAGCTCTTCGAGGACCGATACACCAAACGCTCGCCAGCCCTTCTCTATTGTACTCACCCACTTTGGTTAGGGGCGTCGACTCGGATCTGAGTATCAAGAAGCTGGCAGCTACATTGTACACTCATGGCCATCAAATTTCCTGGGACAAAGTCAACAACCTGCGGCCAATGGACCGAACGGCGGTGCACGATATGCCCCCGTATCCTTGGGACTACTCAGGAGGATTACTATGGTCTGAAAGCCGCTTCGCAACCGACATGCGAAATCGATCACATCCACGTCATGAACTGTTGGGGTCGCAGGAATTATGCGGAAGTGATGTTGACTGGAAGTGGAGAAATGTCATTCACCTGGATGAGATACCTTGGATCCAAGACCATAAGGTCGAAGAACAAATCATTTTCCCCGCTGCCGGCTACATGGCCGTGGCCATTGAGGCTATTTCACAAGTCTTTGCTCTGAAAGCCTCACCTGGACACACTTCACCATCCTTCCAATTCCAAAATGTCAGCTTCAGCGCCGCACTAGTGTTAAGTGATGAGACCAAACAAGCCAACACTGAACTACATACGACGTTCTCACGGCGCAGGCTATCCAGCAAGACTGCTTCTTCCATCTTCTACGACTTTTCCGTGAGCTCGTGGAAGGCAGGCAAGGCAGTGGTGCACTGCGGAGGTGGCATACGTATCCTTGATGTGACTTCAACATTTGAAGGATCTGTCTTGGTGAAGGATGATATTGGCTATAGAGACTGGCCAATGGAACCATGGTACGAGAAGGCCGCGCATGAAGGCCTATGCTTCGGGCCCGCTCTGCAATCTATCACCACTTTACGCGCCGACAATGCCCGAATTCGATCCGAGAGCATTTGCGTCACTCACATGACACCGCCCGACACCGAGTACGCAAATACGAAGTATGCGATACATCCTATAGTGATCGATGCGTGCTTACAAGCAGCAATTCTTTCGGCCGCAGCTGGCGATATCAACACATTTGCCCCATATCTGCCCGTCTTCATTGAGAACTGCCGCATCAGCCCAGTGGCCGGTACCCAACCAGACGCAGAGGAGGCTTTCATCCACGTACGCTCCAATAAAACGGGTGTATCATCTCTCCGAGCGGATAGCAGTCTCCGCGACTCCCTCGGAGCCACGCATATCGACATTCAGGGTGTGCGACTGTCACGCTACAGCGGAAAATTGAGCACAAGAACTTCACTGGATGGTGACTTGTCAGACCGACAACCTGTCATGCGAGTTGTGTGGAATCCAGACGTCGTCCAAATTGATGCCACCGTTCAAGAGTCGTTTTCTAAGTACATTGAAGATTCTGCGAGCCTGTCGCAAGCAAGGATGTCCAAGGACGAAACCATACAGGACCTGCCAAAGCTCATCACGACGGTTGGCACCGTTCTCGACCTTCTGGGTCACAAGAACCCAAGGCTGCGGGTGTTGAACCTGACCAACACAAATGACGATCTTGATCTTGATTACTTGTGGTGCAACATACTCGATCGGGAAACATCTTTCTCGAGGTGTCGAGACTGGACGAGCCGATCACTGACAGCTGAAGGTCGCCTTGACGGAAGTGAAACAAATGACGAAGACGAGGACGACTTCGACGTCGTTATATGTGTGGTACGCTCATCCAATGCTTCCTAAACGAGAAGGCACTGACGCAATACACAGGGACCAGAGTCGGATAATGACTGGCAGCATAATACCGATCGGATTCTCTCACATGCTGGCACTCGAGGTTTCATCATCACCCGCACGACTGAGATGTCGCGAGCGAGACTGGAAGCAGCCGGATTTGACACTCTCATGGCTCATCATGATATCACGCTCGCCACTCGGCCTCTGAGAGGGCATATGACCGTAGCCGGCAGAAATGCTATCATACTGGTAAGCGGTTCAAGAAGCCCAGAAGGCTTCCTCAATCATGCTCTCATTTTCAGAGAATGTCCGAGTAGTGATAGCTAATACACACACCATCTAGACTCCGTCGCAGCCATCACACGCCGCATCGAACCTGGCGACAGCCTTGAATAAGCGCTTGTTGAAGTCAAATGCTGAGGCGGTGAATATTTTGGCGATTGATGAACTAGACTCTGCGACCATCGACAGTGACACTGTATGTCTGTCACTGCTCGAGGTCGAGCAGGAGTTGCTAGCCAGCCTGAGCACACAGGCTATGGACTCACTTCGGAAGATCACAAATTCCGTAAGGGACCTGATCTGGATGACAGGAGCCGACATGCTATCGGACAGCCCCAATGCGGACCTCACCCTAGCCCCAGGACTAGCTCGGTCGTTGATGATGGAGCAGCCGGCGCTCAGATTTGTCATCTTGGATATTGGCCGCCCAGATTCGTTCCAGAAGGATATGGATCTAACATGCAAGAACATCGAGAGGCTCTTAATTGCGCCTCGGGACGTCGACGACAAGGAATACATACAGTACAACGGGCTCCTTCATGTCAGCCGCCTGAGCCCCGACTTCGCCGTGAATTCGTTGTTTCGGCGACGGCTCCGAATAGAAGATTCACTAGAGACGCTTTCCTTGGCAGAAGCACGTCCAGTCAAGGTTGACATCGGTCGTCCAGGGAGCGCCGACACCATCTTCTTCCAACAAATCCACGAGCCAACCGCTGAGCTGCCACCGGGTTTCATCGACGTGGAGGTGAAAGCCGTGAGCTTGAATGCCAAGGACGTCTACGCGATACACGGTCTCACAGAGACACGAAAGGGCACCATAGCCCTTGAGTTCACAGGCCGTGTTGTCAACGTCGCGGCGGATGTCGAGCATCTGGCTCCTGGCGATGCGGTGTTGGTGTGCGTGCCCAATGACTTTGCAACAACGCAGCGTGTCCCAGCATGGCAAGCACATAAGTTGCAACCTGGCGAGGACTTCCGAGAGATGTCAACACTTCTGGTGACAAATGTCGCGGCTCTGTACGCTTTACGCGACAGGTCGAACTTGCGACGCGGTGAATCGGTTCTGATTCATTCAGGAGCTGGTGCTTTCGGACTTGCAGCTATTACAATGGCTCAGCGTATCGGTGCGACAGTCTATACCACCGTCGGCTCATCTAGCCGACGTGAATATCTTGTGAATAATCTAGGTATGCATGGCAACATTTTAGATATCCATTTCAAAGTCCAGTCCTCACCTGCTAACATTAAATAACTTAGGCGTCAAACCAGACCATATCTTCTCTTCCCGAGATGAGTCATTTGTGGATGGCATCATGCAGAAGACTAACGGACGTGGAGTCTCCGTTGTGATCAACTCTCTGGTCGGTGACCTCATGCATGCTTCCTGGCGATGTGTCGCAGAGTTCGGCCGCTTCATCGAAGTCGGTAAGCGTGAATTGTTGGACGCGGGTAAGCTTGACATGCACATGTTCACACGAAGCGTGTCTTTTACTGCATTCGACATCACCGAGATGCTGTACCACGAGGATGAGTACTACAGAGGTCTTTACAATAGGTGAGATCCAAATTCCCCGGTCCTGTGCGCATAGAACAGTATATCTGACCATGTCGTATTGTTTGGATTCACAGTCTGTCAAAGGAGGTAGTAGCTATGTTCCGATCAGGCGACATCAGGCTTGTTCCAATCACCACATTCGACGCTGCCGACATTGCACACGCATATCGGTACTTCTCTTCACAAGATCGCATAGGAAAGGTTGTTATTAGCTTTGAGAACGACCAGAGCGTAATACCTGTGAGTATAGCCCCTACCGCAGCTTCCAATGGTCAAATGAAATTAACATAATTCAGGTCGCCCCTCCGAAGTACAGGGCCACCTTCGCAGGTGACAAATCGTACTTGCTGGTAGGATGCTTGGGGGGCCTCGGTCGCAGCATCACCAACTGGATGCGAACGCGCGGTGCGAGCAACTTCGTCTTCCTTGGTCGCTCTGGAAGTGATAATCCACAAGCGGCAGATCTGGTCCATTCCTTGGAGCGCTCCGGATCCTGTGTCACCGTCGTGCGTGGAGACGTCGCCAACCCTAGCGACGTGGCAAATGCAGTAAAGGCTGCTCAGTCCCTAGGTCGTGTGGGCGGTGTTGTGCACGCTGCCATGGGCCTCCACGAGGATCTTTTCAACCGCATGAGTAACGAAGGCTGGCAAACAAGCGTGAGGCCCAAGTGGGCCGGGGCATGGAACCTGCACAATGCTCTGCTTGAAGAGGACTTGGACTTCTTCCTGTTGACCTCATCCATGACTGGAACGGTGGGAGTCGCCACCGAGAGCAACTACTGTGCCGCAAATGCCTTCCTGGATGCCTTTGCGTATTGGAGACGGGCGCAAGGCAAGCGAGCTACCTCCATCGGCCTCGGCATGATTTCAGAAGTTGGCTATCTGCACGAAAATCCCAAGATTGAATCCCTGCTTTTGAGGAGAGGCATCAAACCATTGAATGAGGACGAATTCCTGCAGGTTGTTGATCTGGCCATTACCGGTGCGGGCAAAGGCTCAGACAGCAAGACCTCGGCGGCCTCGCTTATGTTGACTGGCATGGAGACCTGTGGTGTCCGCGACTTGCTCTCCCAGGGATACGAAGTCACTCACACAGTGATGGACGATCAGCGGTCAGCTATTCTTTCCGCGGCCCTCGAGGCCAGTCAGCGGGATCATCGATCCGCCAACAGCGGCACGAGCTGGGATCCGTCCACTGCACAATGGCTCAAGGGTATCCACCAAGATGCAGCAATCGTGCTGAAGGCAGAGTCCAACGCGAACTGTCTCAATGACGCTATTGAAGGTGTTATTGGCAGGAAGTTCTCGAACTTGTTGCTCATCCCACCGGAGAAGGTCGATTACAAGAGGTTCTTTGCAGATTTCGGAGTGGATAGCATGATTGCTTCCGAGTTCCGGACCTGGTTCTGGAATGTCTTCAAAGTGGACGTGCCATTTTTGGACTTGCTGGGATCGGAGTCCAATCTCAGCACTGTAGCAGCACAGGTGGAAGCATCACTGGTGGCAAGAATGGAGTCCGAGTAGACAGCTTTTGGGCTTACAACGCAATGTATCGTTTGTTTGTATTCTTTCAGTTCCTCTATCAAGCCGGAACAACAATTAGTGCCCTAGGAGGGCAAGGCAATGTATCTTTCAATACAAAGACAGTAGGTTTCCCCAACGCAATGTATAAATAGATGAAAGGTACTCTGGAGAAACAATCCTTTTTCACGAGAACTAGACATCTCCGGGTGGTGAAACATTCGGTTCCTGATTCCCCATGCCGCAGGTTGACTATGAGATACTCTATCCGCCCAAAAGAAGATTCTGTTTCTTTGTTCTTCTAAATGACTTTATTCTTGATAGTTACTGTTTAGGCACTAGCCACCATAGTATTCTCCTGACCCTTCTCCTGCTGCTGAACAGGCGCGGACGGCGCTGGAGGGTCAGCAGCAGGCGCAGGATACGCCATACCGCCCTGCATCTGGTACCCCTGCTGCACTCCGGCGGGACTAACAAGCGGCTCGCGGTGCTCGGACTCCTTTTCCTGCTGGACGAGATCGCACAGCACGCAGCAGCACGCGGTGGCGATGTCAGTGGCGCAGTTCCCGCGGAGGTGGTACTTGTCGCGCAAATCGGCGCGCTGCATGGACATTGGGATCCAGTGCAGACCGAAGCAGCCTGCTGCGCAGAACAGGAGGCACTGTGGGAGTGCACATCAAATCAGTTTACAAAGTCAGATGGGTGGTTGATGATCCCACCCGGGCGGGGTGCTTACAGTGGTATTGATCGGCTCATATCCCTCCATCTTGCCATTCTTGCGCAGCCTGTGGTGCGTCTTGCCAAAGGTGACGCATGGTAGGCAGTATGTGATCAGGCAGAGGTCGATGGGACTGCAGCAGCCAAATAGTGAGTTGTGCCATGGCTGCGCAGTCGCCGGCGAAGAGCTCTTGACTACCTCTGAGGGCTTGGCGAGGACCCCGTTAAGTCGCTGCTTCCAGTCCTCAACGTCGTGGTTGTCGATGGCGCCGGAGGATGCCGGCTGTGGTGTGGTCTGGGAGTAAGCTGGGGCTGCCATTTTTGATCCGCGCTTCTGTGATTCACGATGCTCGTATACTCTGCTGAATGAGGATAAGAGTTGCGTAGATTAACGAGATGAATGGACCGGGGGCTGGGACTTAGAAACTAGGATCCGGAAGCCGGGCCTTGAAGAGGGTATATCAGGTTCAAGAATGCCAAGGAGATGAGATGCAAGCAGACGGCACGTTCCTCGAGTGACATGTCTCCGATTTAAACAATTCCATCGCCAAGGCGATGAACCAGGGACTTCATGCCAGCTGCCCTAGAGCGGTTTTCGACGCTTTCACATGAAGTATTTATACGGCTTCGTTCCTCCTTGACACTTCTCGACGATCTCGGCTGAGGTCGCACGTACGGTGCACAGATCCAACGGACAATGGAGGCGCCCTTCATCTTTCAGCCGCAGAACGCTACAGGCTGCTTGGGATCAGCTGTCTCTGATTTCGGGTCCAAGCTCTGACCTCTGCCAGCGCCACAGTCTACATTCGGTGTAGAATGGGAAATTTTATTGCATTCCTGATCGCAAGCCTGCTGAACCGGACGACGGAACCAGCAGCCAAGGTTGCTTTCTAAATTTATCCATGTGCTATCTCTGGTTCCGTTTCTATTCCCTATACAGTCGTAGCCATACGCAGCGCCTTCATACAGTCGTAAACGCTCAAGACCCAGCGTTTAAAAAAAGCACATATTGCCGATAACATTCCCCATGTGCTATATCGTAGATGTCCCGGCGCCACAAGAGAGGACAGTACAGGTTGACTGAGAGGCATGGTCTATTTGTGAGTTCCTCTACTAAGCCGGAACAACAGTAGGTTCCCCAGAAGGGCAAGGCAATGTAGCTTTCAGATAAAAACAGTAGGTTTCCCCATGCGGGGAACTGAAAGTGATTTTCCAATTTGCTTCTGAGGGGCATTGATAAATGCAACTTGGTCGATGAGAACCCCTAAAGTTAGGTCCTGCGGCCGCTGTGTTTGCTGCACCGCCAGGTGAGTAGAGTCCAGGGACCGAGGTCCAGTTTTGGGTTGGCTGCACAACATAGGTACACATTTCATCCTCATTGACTCGAGAATGAAAGCAGATAAGTACAACCTGGGCTGGTATGTATAATTTTCCGATCAGAATCATCCATGATTTTATTGAAAGCGTAACTGACTAGGGTACAGTAGCCTCATCCTTGCGGCAGACCAATGGGGGAACCCCTGATTAGGTAGTTAGCCAACACCACGTACTTAGACCTCGCCAGAGACCCCAGAGTCACTCCCACAATCCTCCTCGTACATCACATAATCCGTGATCTTATTACCAAGAGCAACCAGCTCATTGAATTCTTCTGAACTCAAAGAATTTCCAAGTGTCAACTCAATTTCCTCCTTCATCTTAAAATCCTCAAGGTACTCATTCTTCAAGCAGTCTAATATAACATCGGTGATAGTATAGACACACTCTTGAGGCACATGGAATTCTCTTGACCTCCAATCAGGTCCAAGGATCTCATCAAGTTCCTTCAGCTCCTTCTCAGAATCCTTAAGTTCCTCCAAAATTTGAAGTTGCTCATCCGTTGAATACTCTGATAGAAGCTCGGTATCACTCAGCGCAGCCTCCCCGGCTTCAGACAAATCCAATTTCATAGCCACAAAAGCTAATATAAAGTTGAAAATTGCTTGTGTTGCTTGGGTCTGTGGTCGGTATGCAATGAAAAAGGTTTCCGAGTTAGGAGGAATGCCGCTGCCTCCGAGTCGGGGTAGAGATTGGGCGTCCATGTTGATAGAAGTTGGTAGGTGTATTGCAGCTGTGGTCCCTTCAGGCTGAGTGACAAGGGCTTCTTCGGGAGGTTCTTGTGTGATCTTGCGATTTCTTCAGATGATCCTTCTCGAGTGGGACGGCCGGTCGGTTCCCGAGGTCTGCCAGAGCCTTGCAGAAAGAAGAGCAACCTCTGACGCGAAAGAGGATATCGAAGGGGAATAGAGGATCCGGAATCGAGGAGATGAGGTGTATTCAAAGAAGATATTTTTCTAGCTAGAAATTTCAAATTGCAACGCAGCGGGGCACCCTTTTATATCTGTGCTGTGGGCTCATTAGCGAACGTGCTACACTACGCCCTAGAACACTAGATCACTCACCTGTGACTCATTACCTAAAGTTAAGAAAGGCCAGTCAGGGGCTATTTATTCTATTCACAGATCTAGTCTGCCGGCGGTCTTAACTAGCCTTGTCTATACGGTGTCATGAGGCTACTAGGGTTTACAATTACTATATTCATGTGTTCATGATTATTAGCATAATAGATTTATTGCAGCAATCCCTATCTAGAAACAATACTATCTTGAGGCTATCCCTAGTCTCGCTGCATGACTGCATCGCCGTCTGTCTAGTCTACGGCGCCGTTGGGAGCGATGCTTCCTAGCCCTGTCTTTGCGGCACGAGGCTGAGGCCAGGTGCCCAGGCAGGAGACTTCTGTACTGCATTCACCACTGTGTGAAGGAACCGTACGCCTGCGGGATGTATACGGATTAAGAAGAAATAATACACAAAAGGTCATTCCAAGTCCTAGCTAGAGAACATTATTTAATATACTAGTAACCATACCAGACTCGGGAACAAGAAGAAGACGGAAAGGGAAGGGCTACAACTCAATGGAAGCAGCACATCGTCAGGGCTCTCTTTGGTCGTCAACCGGCCGTGTAGGCCGTCAGACCCAGGATCAGGCAAGTTCAGATGTTCCTCCTCGGGAGTCGGAACGCTCCGGGACAGGCCTGTCCGAGTAGATTTGGCTTCTTCATCCGAGTGCTGCATTCCTGTGTCACGGAGTAAATTGGGGGGGGGGAGGACAGGGGAGAATGTCCACTTCTGGCAAACTAGCCAGGCTGCTGGGAGCAGGCCGACTTGTCTATTTCTTTCTTCTAGATGTTGAGTTTACCAGTTTCTTCTTGACGGACTTTGGCATCTTCTCTTTCCTCTTCTCGCGCTTCTCCTCTTTGACTGCTTGCTTGTGGGCCTAGAACTCAAGTTAGCAGATATCCCAGACCTCTCGCAGTGGGAAGGCAACAGCAAGACTTACTCGTTTCTCATCCTTGTCCAGGAACCTCTTTCCACGCGGCCGACCATCACCTTCGCCGGCCTCGCTTCCGCTCCCGTCTAATGATGCGCCGTCGTCAGAGTCATCATTTGAGTCGGCGCCACCTTGTTCAGCGTCCTCTGGAGAAGTCTTGTTGTCCTTGGAAAGTACGACCTGGTCAGCGAGAAGGTTCTTGTAGACCAGGGAGTCGCCCTCTCCTGTCCCAAGCTTGCGCCCATCCGCCTCGATGTCGTACACCTGCTCGAGTGTCTGCGGGATGTACTGGTTCCGGAACACCTCATTGTCAACTTCTTGCTCGGCGGCAGCTTGGTCATCGTCGGCGACCGCTGGCCTCGTCTGGTAGAGCAGCTCGACGGTATTCTTCATGTCGGCCACCTCAACCGGCCCTTGCGACTCGATGATGAAATCAAAAACTGTGCGGTCTGCCAGGGTGTCGACTCCTTTGCGCCGGAAGAAATCGCCCACGTTCTTGATGTCCATGCGCAAGAACTCGAGGGATCGAGGGTGGTCGTGCTCAACACTTTGCGACACGTCGATGATGTACAGCGTCTGGTCGTGGTAGAGGATGTTGTACTCGCTCAGATCGGCGTGCACCAGCCTGCAGACCTGGTACATGCGCCTCATCAGGCCGAGCAGCTGGACGTAGAGATCCCTCCACTCGTCGTCGCTCGAGACCTGGGCGTCCCGCAGCCTTGGGTACGCCCAGCCCTTCTTGTCGCCCAGGAAGTCCATGACCAGCACGTGCAGCTTCAGCGAGATGGGCTCGGGGCACGGGATGCCGGCGGCGTGTATCCTCCTGAGGTTGCGGAACTCCTTCTCGGCCCACAGCTTGACCATCTTCCTGTTGTTGCCCTTCTCGGAGCCGCCCTTGAAGCGGTGCTCGCCGGTGATGTACCGCTCGCGGTCCTTGAAGACCAGGATGGCCGTCTTGTAGATCTTGATGGCCTTCTGCGCGGGCTCGGCGGAGCCGTCGCCGTCCGGGTGCAGCACGGCGCCGTAGACATTCGCCTCCTTGCCCGTGCTGATGGCGCCGTGGATCTCGGACACGACGCCGCGGTTGATCATCTGCAGCAGGATCATGCGCGTGCGCTGGTCGAGCACGAGCTCGCTTGTCGCGCGGTCGGCCTTGTCCTTGTCGCGGTCCTGCGTCTGCTTCACATCGTCGAGGCGGATCTTGGCGGCGTGCTTTGAGAGGGCGGATATTTGGTCGTCTACGTTCGCCTGTGTGTTCGCTGAGGGTTTGCTCGATCTTGATGCGGCGCCTGCTGGGCCGTTGGCTGTCTGTCGGTTGAATGACCTGCCCTCTGGGCCGTCCAGGTCGAAGTCGTCGTCCTCGAAGATATCGTCGAGGTCATCTTCTTCGTTTTCGAGTTGCTCTTCGGTTGTCGGATTTGGAATGGGCTCTTTGAGAGCATCTGATACCTGTCCTTCAGCCATTTTGCCTTCTTTGCGGCTTGGATTGGAAAATTGCGAAGTCAGGAGGAAGAATAACGGTGTGCGCCACACCAGTCACCCGTTTTGGCTGGTGAAGAAATATGGTGTTCGTCATTCTGAGTCAACTTTTTTGGGCGGGATGCCTAGCACCCCGCCACCAATCCTTATCGATAAGCCTCGATAAGATATGGAAATTGTCTAGGTACCTAAGTACCTAGATTAGATGGGCGCCCTGGATGGTGGGGCAATTCTTGACCGTACAGTGTACGGTGCATTGTCACAATTTGTATAGCAAGGAAGTGCGGCCTCAGAAATTCATATTATAATACCTGTTCTTGAATTATCTACCATCAAAATTCGTTCGTTTTCCAAAATAACCGATTTAAACCCCCGACCCGGATGTCCTGCAAAACCGCTACATCTCACTCCGAGTCATAGCAGTCCCCAAGCATGTGCATCTTGGAGTAGCAGCATATCAAGAACTGGTATGCTGCGTTACTTGTGCCTGCCATAACGTCTTTCTGCACTAAGCAGACATTCTGGAACACAAGCCACGTCAGCGAACGTTTCTTTCAAATTTTGGTAAGAGATATATGTCATGCCTCAAATGGACCACCAGGGCCGTTTATCTTGCCAGCAGGATTGATGTCCTGGCAACAGCTGGCGGTCGTGGAGTTGTCAATCGGCCATTTCACTCTGCCGCCGAGAAGTGCGTCTATATCAGAGCTAGAAAGATTCTCTAATTTGCTGAGGGGGGACTGGCACTCGCAGAGTCTGGGAACTATGTTCGCATGCGCGGCTCTGTGTCGCGCAAAGTTATGACTATGTCAGCGTATCGGTGCCACTTCAACTGTCTGTTGTTTACACACACTTACCTGACCAGTGACAGAATTAGTAATAAAAGGGGATTTGATGGCTGTCTCATTATCTGGAATATCAAGTTCTTGGTGACGATGGCGGGTCTGCTGTATGCTGTCAAAGTCGATGCTTAAAGAAAATGAAATTCTTTCAGTGTTAATTTGAAAGGCAGAAAGCACGGATGTTCATTTTAGACAGTTTTCGAAGGCGCAGGTTCTTGAGGCCTCTTTAGATTGGTTTTTATCAATGGTGACAGTCACATCGATGTTTGTCACTGCTCAAGTTGACTGTGAAACTCAGCTGGTTGACACGTAGAGTCACTCCACGGGGTTTCAAGAGCATTGCAAGTCGACACCACCTGGCTTTCACGCTTTAAAGGGATGGGGTAAACGCACAACTTTAGAATTTTTCAAGCTTTGCAACGGTCTCCGTCCACGAAAGCAAATTACCGGCACCCCCCTCCACAGCCGCGGCCAGTGCATTCATTATGCGTTCAGGTCCAAAGTTCTTGTCCAGCCTTTAACGCTGGCGAATCAAGCAAAGGTCTGAAATCAGTTACTGCAAATGAGCGAGTCTTTTTGAAGACTTCCCACTGTCCTTCTTTTGGGGAGCAGCCTTGATATGGTCTCAGAAAATAGACACGAGGCAGCCGTTTGTAGCCTGGCCGGGCTAGTAGGGCGGGCACAGCAATATGGTAATCTCCCTCGGGAGGAGCCAGCACAAGGATGCGGTTTGTCGGATTGCAATCGTCGACACGCAGCCAAGCTGGAGATCACGAGGGAGCACTCCTCATACCATAGAGATAATCTGTGTAGAAATCAAACAGCATGTCGAGGAGTTTAAATCGGTCCTTTGAGTAGGAGAAGTCTTGGTTCTCAGCCTGATTCTTTCCTCTTGTCGTCAGGGCTCTGACAAGGCTGGCAGTAGTCTCGTTATCCAGACCGTGACCAATGCCACGCTTGAACTTCGCTAAGCCCTGGGTTAACCACTCGCAGCCACATTCTAGAATGCATCCAAGAAGCTGACAATACCAAGCATTCCAGGTGGAGAGTGGCCCAGAACCGATTCCCTTCAGCACTTGATGACCCGCTGATCCAAGAACGCCTGTGCACTCGTTCAAGATGTTTCGGGCAACATCCGTGTAGAAGGCATTTGGGCGACAGATCGATTCCGAATCACCGATGGTGATCATGTCGAGGACAAGTTTGTCATCGTCGAATACAGGCGCGTACTCAAGCGGCGGGAAGCTCGCTGGACCTAGGCCCTCACGAGGATCACCCTTCACTGCATATCGCATCCACTTGACCGTCGAGAGGCTCCTACCTGTTATCGTGAGGATCGCCGCATCCCGGGCACCGAGGGCAATGTGGTACAAAATGTACAAGCAAACCTCCTCATCGATTTCGGTGGCGGGGCCCCTGATGTAGATGCCAGTGTCCAGTATGTTCAGTGTGATGCTCAGTTTATCTGCAAAGATGCTCGCTTGGTATTCAAAGATCTCAGTAAACAGGCGCATGTAATGCGGAGGACGTGCCGTGGTGAGAAGGTCTTTGTGCTGATAGACCAGCAAAACTCGTGGTCTTTTGGTGTTACAGAGGTCGACGATCTTATTTGATCGCACCCAGTCACATTCCCAGTACATTTCCATGCTTAAATGGGTAGTACACCTAATTTTCGACAAATCAGGGCAGAGCTATAACGAATGACCGCATAGCAACCATGTGGCAAGATTGTCATAAAAGGTTAGGCTGTTCATAATAACTGATTTCTGACTTCTTAGGACCTTTTATTAGGGCAGCCAGTGACGACGTCATGTCGATCGTAGAATCCCCTGCTGCGGTCCTCGTTGTTGGAAGCGCCTTATTACCTAAGTACCGACATCAGTTAGCGCAGGGCGCGCCCCACAAACAGCAGCTTGCCGCTCAACACCATTCTTGTTTTGAACATAAATTTCACGACTTCGCGTACTTGTTACAACCACAATCGATCTTCCCTATCTTCATATGCTTGCGTTCTTCTTGCTTCTCTAGATCTCCGGTCACTCTCTAGATCTCACGGTCACGTGTCACCGCATTGCCGAACCATACTCTGGTATTGTGTGTCAGAGCTGAACGCATCGACGGCCGCTTCAAGTTCTTTGAATAACTTCTCTCCGACCACAGTAGCACACTTCACTGGCATTTGCATGCAATCCAAAATGTTCCGTCCGCACGTCCTCGGCCTTCCGTGTATTTATGCCCACGGCGGCTGGTCTATCAGCTATACTCAAATCACCGCTGATCCATCATCTGCATCGACAAAACCTTGTGTTGTCTTCGTTCACGGCACACTATGGTCCTCAGACGTCTTCCGGCCCTTGGCCGACGTCCTTTCGGCGAGCGGTAGCTTCAACGTGGTCCTCTACGATCTTGCGGGATACGGACAGTCGCAAGGTTTCAACAGGCTTCGGGCGGCGGGCCCGAGAGCCGTGCCAGACACATCTGTAAAGGCACAGGGAGAGGTGTTTGCAGGAATACTGCAATATCTCAAAATCGACGGCAAGGGTGAAAACGAAAGCGCCCACGTCATCGCCCACGATATCGCCGGGGTGATATCAATGCGGGCTCACCTGTTGCACGGGTGCGAGTACCGCAGTCTGTGTCTACTGGATACAAACTGTGTTCTGCCCTGGGGCGACAAGCTATACAGTCATTTTCGGGCCAATTGGGCAGTGTTCGAAGAACTCCCCGCAGGTGTGTTCGAGGGCTGTCTGAGAGCGATCATTCAAAGTGCCAGAGTCAAAGGGCGTGGGCTAGGACCTGAATGGGAGGATGTCCTCGCGCGGCCGTGGCTGACTGGAGGGGATGCGTCTGACTCAAGCCTGGGATACGACCCGCAGAAGAACTTTGTCAGGCAGATCAAACAGGCTGATGACAGTCACACGGCGGAGCTTCTCGATAAAGGACTGTATTCGGAGGTCCGGTGCGACGTCAAAATTCTTTGGGGAGAGAAGGACGGATGGATCCCGAACCACAAGATGCAGGCGCTTGCAGAACTTCTGGGAGGCAGGCTGAAGGAATTCGTCACGGTGCCGGAGGCTGGCCATTTGATCATGCTCGATCAGCCGGAGCGGGTGGCGTTGGAGATCTTTCGATGGCTTGACAGGAAAGTTTGAAATTTGACGTTTCAGATAACTGCCAGTGTAGCGAATGATATGTAGGCCAGATTTTATTTGGTTTGAGGATATCCTCCCATGCTCTTTGGATATTTGCGGTGCGACCTATCTCGTATTCAACCTCATATGTACATCAGCCTGACCCAGTATTTTCGGGAAAACATAGACACCCTAATATCTACAAAGGTGGTATCAGTAAGACCCCCTATCCGCGCTCATCACTTGCATCAAAGGCCGTCCGATGCCTTTGGGAACGGAATAGCCATTGACCCCGACACCAACACGGGGGTTCCAGCAGCCTTTGGCAGAATATTTGACTGGCTCGCCACAGGGACGGGCTTCGCATCGCTAGCCAGCGTAGGACCCGGGATCTGGTACGTCGTCATCGACTCATAAATGTCAATCTTGATGCCCGGATCGTCAGCGTGGTACATCTCCGTCGCGAGGTGTCCCTTCTCCCTCTTCCTGATGGCCTCGAGGCTCCGCTCCCAAAACGACCTAACACCACTGCCTTGTTTTGCCCCGGTTGCTGCTGCTGTCACCCACAGGTTCACGCACTGCGGGTAGTTCTGCGCCCCGTCCGTCCTGTTCGCGTAGTGCAGCGCGATGAGCTCATGGCGCAGCACGTAGGCCCCCGGGCTCAACGTGGTCGGCAGCCCGACCAGCCAGCTGTTGTTGCTGGCGATGAGGGTGTTGGTGGACCAGAACCCGGGCGGGCCGCCGCTGTCGTTCAGGAAGACGGGCGCCGAGTCGTCGATCTTGGTGAACTCGAGTTTGGTCTTGTCCACGCTCGCGCAGCCGTCGGCGTCCTTGGTGTTGGTTGAGTCGCAGGGGGCTAGGTAGGAGAGAATGGGCCCTTGGTGGGACGCCGGCCACCCGTTCCACTGCATGTGGATCTTGTCGCCTGGGGACACGGGGATGTGTGCCCGTGGCGGGGTGCCGTCCTTGTGGCAGATTATGTCGGGCGAGGTGTAGTTGGAGGGGGGCACGAAGCCGTCGTCGAGGGCGGTCTGCGCCCAGCCTACGGTTGAGGCTGAGTTGTTGGCCCCGAGTCTGGGGGTGTAGCCTGGGTATTCGAGGCCGTTGACGGTGATATAGGCGATGTGGGAGTGCGCTGCGGCCGTGGTTGCCAGGACCACGGCGAAGAGACATGAGGGGAACGAAGCCATCGCACCGGTGCTGGTCTGCGTTATCGGGCTGATGACAGGGCGTAGCTACTCCATAGCCCGAGGAGCACTGAGTATATCAGGCTTGGGAATGCGAGGCACCCGGGTGATATGTCACAAGAGGCTGCCATGTTGTCAAACAATGCCTGCGTGCAAAGCCCAGGGATGCCGTGCAACTTTGATGGAAATAGATGAGCAACAGCCAAGCTATGACAAACGGGTTGTGATGAATGCGGCGTAGATCTTGCCATGTTTGCGATGCGGAGGTGAGAACCGAAGTCTGGGATACGCGTTTCAAGCAAACAATATGGAGCAATCCCTGCGATTGACCCGGGCCAAGGCGAACGTCGTTCAAGGTGCCCTCGCTGTCTCATTCTGACACTGGACATAGCTCCTTTTCTGGACTCTCATATTGACAACTATAAGCCACACCTTTATGCCGAAACTTTAAGACGGTCAATTTGTGCTAGATGCACTCTCTTCACCACTGACAGGTTTGTGGTCAAGCCCTCAGGGCGAGCGATTCGGCTGATCTGCCGATCGACAAATGACAGCCGCGTTAATCTGGCGCCCT
This sequence comes from Diaporthe longicolla, assembly GCA_000800745.1. Lineage (NCBI taxonomy): Eukaryota > Fungi > Ascomycota > Sordariomycetes > Diaporthales > Diaporthaceae > Diaporthe > Diaporthe longicolla. Next base: position 22,984 of record JUJX01000373.1, read on the forward strand.
TTGTGGCTTGTCAGGGATGTGCTATGGGGATGCCCCAGGGGGCTCGAGGTTGGCTCAGCGCTAGGAGGGCGGCTGAATATGATTCGGAGGATGACTGCCGTTATGAAGGGGACTTGGGAGTCAGACGAAAAGCGTGAACTGGTCCGCGGTGCCTGGGATATATGACGTTAAGTGACTGATATTAATCCCGTGCAGGTGACAGGGCCAAGACGCTGTTGGTCCACTGCACTAAACGCTATCTGACATGCGCGGGTTGGAGGGCGGAATGGCATGCCGGATTTTTGCTGGGCATGTACATCGCACACAAATATCTCACCATTCCCGACGCGAAGAGATACTTGTGGAGCTCAAATCACGCATACTGAGGTGGAGCTCTTGGTCAGGTAAGTTCTCGGCTGGATTCTGAAGATTTTCAAGACTTTAACACTGGCATGGCTGCTCCCCACGCCTGGTGTCCCTCGGCTATGAGTTAGTCAGTTGGTCACGTAAAGAGGTGGAGGGGTGCATGTGGCCTGGCTTATCAGCGGCAGAATATTCGACGTCGAACCCCTCATTCGCGCTTGATCACTAGCTACCAAAGTGAGAAAAATTGTGCGCCTGTCCGATCTCGCCAGTTCGTAGCCGTCCTGTCTGAGCATATTTCAGCGTCGTCTTCATGTAGCCAGCTCGAATATAAACCAGACCCCAATATCGCGTGCATTTCATCCAGTTTCATCCCAGATTGCATTACCAAGACCCCTCAGCCCAGGCCAACATCCCCTGACTGTCGGAACCGCTCCGGGCAACCCGCCTGCAAATACACCGGCCGCCATGCCCCGCTTCTCCCTGTCCCGGCCGGACATCCACCTGCCGCTGCCGAAGCCCCTCCGAGCCCTCCCCCCGGCCGTGGTATGGCAGATCCTGCTCCTCATCTCGGTCAACCTCATCGTATGGGTGGCCATCGGCATCATCCTGCACTTCTACCCGGTGCTCATCTCCTCCGCCGTGCTGTCCTACACCCTCGGCCTGCGCCATGCCCTCGACGCCGACCACATCAGCGCCATCGACCTGATGACCCGGCGCCTGATCGCGGCCGGCCAGCGGCCCGTCAGCGTCGGCACCTGGTTCAGCCTCGGCCACTCCACCATCGTCATCATCACCTGCGTCGTCGTGGCCGCCACGAGCGGCGCGCTCAGGGACCGCTTCGACGGCTTCCAGCGGGTCGGCAACATCGTCGGCACGAGCGTCAGCGCCGCGTTCCTGCTGATCCTGTGCGCCGGCAACGCGTGGGTGCTGTTCCGCCTCGTCAAGAGGCTCAGGGCGCTGCTCGAGGGCCAGCGCCGGCAGATCAGGGATGGCGACGAGGCGCAGGGCCCTGGTGACGAGGACACCGCGGCTGGGCAGCTGTCGCTCGAGGGGGTTGGCTTCTTGGCGAATGTGTTTCGGAAGCTGTTCCGTATTGTTGACCGCCCGTGGAAGATGTACCCTCTCGGGGTCATGTTTGGCCTGGGGTTTGATACCAGCTCTGAAATCGCGATACTTGGCATTGCTAGTATTCAAGGGGCTGCGGGTACCAGTTTATGGCTAATATTGGTATTCCCAGTCTTGTTCACCGGTGAGTGATTACTGGTCCTCAACATGAGTATGCAGCTTCTAACACTGATTTCAGCTGGTATGTGCCTGCTCGACACCACGGACGGAGCCTTGATGATGGCCCTGTACACATCCAAGGCCTTCTCGAGGGACCACATTGCCATCCTGTATTACTCCATTGTCTTGACCGGAATTACCATTGTAGTGTCGGCGTTTATTGGAGTCATACAGGTCCTGACGCTTGTGCTGAACGTCGCTGAGCCGGTTGGCAGTTTCTGGGACGGCGTCGAGGCGATCGGGGACAACTTTGAGATCATTGGTGGCAGCATATGCGGGCTGTTCCTCGTCGTCGGGCTGGGATCTGTGCTGGTGTACCGGCCCTGGAGAAGGAGGGTAGACCGAGGAGCACTGGTGAGCGCTTCGCCTGATGCAGCTTTTGAAACCGGTGCGAGTGACACGCGGGAGCCGGAAGGCGAGGCAGCCCGGACAGATGAGCGGCCTGCACACATATAGAGCAGCTTCGCATAGATTTTGCAGCATTTTGAATAGAGACGGAACTCGGTCTGGGGATAGCAATGGTATTTGGATGAATACGAATAAGAAGCTGAACAGTTTGCCAGGTGACTCGGCAAGCGTAGGTAGAGTCAAATAATGTCCTTACGCCTGTTGTCGTGTCCTGGCCAAAACACCTTCCCGCCACCACCACAGGCCGGCATATGTGGCTCCCGGCCCAAACAAGACCTGCCCGGCAAGGACCCCAGCTGCCGTCCTCTTTGCGTCTCTGTCCGACACCTTGCCGCGCCTGCGAAGCTCCCATACCGTGTACAGCCCGAATCCCAGCGTTGCGGCAGAATAGAGGATAAGGCTTGAAAACCTCTGTGTAGGAATGTCGGGACGGGTGAAAAGTTTGTGAAACACAGTCACAATCGATCGCTGACCTTGCGGTGCCTGGATGAGGCTGCGAGCGATGGTGTACAGGTGCTGCGTGGCTTGCATGGCAAAAGACACTGCGTAGGCCGACCTCAAGGAGTGCAATACCTCGACGGCGCCCTGAGTCTGGCATGAGATTTTGTCTTGAGGCCTTGCCTTGCCTGTTGGTCCGCCCTTGCCAGCCCAGCGTTCGACATGACGTATCGCGCTTCCAATTAGCTGCGTCAAACAGGGCACAGTCCATGGAGCCAAATGGAAGGCGTGGACGATGCAGCTCTGGATATTAAATAAAGACTGCGATATTCCAGTCGCTGTTAACGGTACCAGGCTGACCAGAGCGGCCGGAAGGACATAGCCAAGGAGGGTTGCTGGCAGGAGTGCCTTGGCCTCTTCTGGAGTGATCTTGCGGTCCTCCAACGGCTTTCCGGAATTCCAAGCATCCATGCTGCAGAGATAGAATATCGGTGCTACCTTTTCAATGCCGCTCAAGTGCATACCGGTTAGAGCAAAAAGCTGCCTGATAATGACAAAGCATGTCAGTTACCCAGGTACCTAGCCGTGCGATTTCATGAAGCACTGGCATGCCGTCTTTACTCACAGTATGCCCTTTTCCGGCGTCAATCCCCCATATCTCATCTCCACGGTCCAGATCAGGACAGGCGACATCGTGTTAGAGATAAGGTACGTCGCTCGAGTGCGCCAGGGCGCATACCTGCTCAAGAATGGGAAGATCAGGGCGTCTGCCCCTTGTAGGACCTCATTCCGGGACGTAATCAGCCAGGTAGCACTCATCAACCCGATCGTGGCTATTCTTGGTATCGAAATGGCCAATCCGCCCTTTTTCGGTTCGGCGCGTGGCTCAGTCTCGCCAGATGGGGCTCCTGTTGACCCCTCTGCCGACGGTGCCTCTTGCCGGTCACGGCCCTCTCTGAGACTACCAGACTCCATAATATCTTGAAGCTGCACAGATCTTGTCTTCAGAAAGTGAATAGAACACCAGCGAACTGAATTGCGAGGCTTCGAGTGGGGGATGGGTTGGTGAGTAAGTGATGCTTGCGAGATCAGGATGTCCCGCCATGCCCAGCTTGGCACGGGAGGATTTTGCCGTGAGGAGGCTGGGCAGGGGCAACCCTGTCAGCAAAGAAAGGTCTGTCATTTTTGGTAAAGCGGCTACACTGAACCGCATTCCCTGTGGTGGTACTCATGAGTAGAATCCAGCACGACAATCCATATCTACTTCCTTATATGCACTTGCATGCACTTAGCATCTGGGCACATCTTATACTTCATTTGTTTTTCTGCCGTGTAGGATTATAGCTTTTTGGGGGTTGTGACGCGAGGGTTTTTGAGGAAAGGTAAATCCCAGGAAGATCAAGCTGATACATCGTGTCTTGCAAGCTGGTAACGCTTGGCTTGGGCAGAGCCTCAGAAAGGCTTTAACCGGAAGACCCACGTCAGTACTCTACCATGGAGTCAATAACCCATAGTTCCATGCTATGGAAGAACCGCCAGTATTCGTTTACCCCCGCTTTCAGCTGATCTTGAACAGCTTAGAGTCTCGAGGTCTGCTTCTAGTCGTGAGCAATATCGATTCGGATATTAGCATCACGAATCGTCGGCCGTTAGTAATCATGTAAGCGTACCCCCTAAACGCTGAAGCAGATGCAACAAGGCCTTGTAAAAGCCGCCGGAAAGCCGCAAATACTTCTCCCTGGTATTGCCCGTAAGTAAGACCTTGCATGACTGCCGGGCCAGGAGTTGGGACCATGGTCTTTCGCACGCAGGCAACTTGAGTGATCGCAATCAAGGATCTGTGACTTGCCGAGGACTACTTGACTTCAATATTAAAAGAGAATTATTGCCATCTTGTATCGAGCAGTGAAGGATGTCAGCAACAATCGCGGATCTATCGGATTATGATAATCAATTGACCCCTTGCCTGTAGGCGCCAACGATTCTAGGAAAGACCGTAATTAGTTGCCTCGGACAACAAATGCCTCAAGTGGTTTGCTTGACAGAGGACACTAATTAGCGACCATGACTTGGTTGAGCTGATCCGAACCTTGGCCAAGGACTGGCAGCTTTGAATGAATCAAGTGATTTTGAGCAACCCAAATATGATAGGAAACCATGAATCATCTCCCTCAGCTTGGCAGGCCCTTTGGTTGACGTCGATGGACTCCCCCAGAACCAGTACCGAATACTCCCCGTACCCGCGACCCACATATAGGCTACGCTCGAGGCACGCGCTGTCCAGCATGTCAAAGTCGTAACTCTCAGTCAACAGTCTACCCGTTCCCAGTAACTTGACAAAGACGATTACGCAATAGAAAATCAGTGGAAAGGAGGGCTCACGCGAGCCTTTAAAACCAACAAGAACTTCCTGTACACCGCCCATGGCCCGCAGAAGGGCTTCTAGTGTAAAAGGACAAGCGGCCAGGATGGAATGGATGGAAAAGAAGACAATGGGGCTCGTTTAACGGAGCGCCCTGTGCCTGGCGGGCACGGTCAGAGCTCTACCCCTGACTTTCGATGGGTTCCCTCAGGAGGTGGCTCTCGCTAACGGACCCTGAGATTGCAGTGTGTGGGGAATTGCTAGGGTTGCCGGAATCTGCTTGCCGTCCCGCCATCTTGAACATAAACTGAACGCCCTCAAGTCAAGGCACGCAGAGAAGGGAGTTGGCCATAAGTGATAGGCTATGTATGTGCTTGTAGGTTGCTAGCGGAGGCTACGGCCAAAGACACCAGCCCTTCGGAATATTTGTATGCACGATAAGGCCATGATCACATATCGGTGCATCGACCGATCTAGCCTCGCTTGTCAGCCTATCACATCACTGTGGTGTAAGAGCATGACCGGGGTCATCATCGGCAGTCGGTGGCCCCAGGAGGCGGTTCATCTCGCGGCCTCTTCATATGGGGCCGTTGGCATCGGGACCCATCAGAATACATGCATGGGACGTGGGTAGGGTTTACGCATTTGTCCGTCGATCAAGAACCACCACGGGGACTCCTTAGCCTAGATGCCAAAGGAGTTCCTCTGGTGGTGGATATGGGGGCCATGATCTGCATGGAAGGCAAGGGATACTGACTTGTTGCAGTGATGGTAGGTCGCAAAGGGGTGAACATGGAAGTTATTTAAGAAGCTCAAACTCTCATGGCAGTCGTTTGTCCTTCTGATCTAACCATCTGCACACCCGCCCATCGACTCAAAAAACTACCAAACTACAACTACATAACCACCAATCGAGCTTCCCAACCGTCAAAATGCAGTTCAAGACTCTCCTCTCCATCTACGTCGCCATCGTTGGCGCTGCCGCCCTCGACGTTGCCGTCGACGTTACCGCCAACCCTCTCTCCGAGCTCCCAGCATGCGCCAGGAGCAGGCTCACTGCCGCCTTCGCGGCCACCGGCTGCACCTCCCAGACAGGTTAGTTCATTCAATCGCCAGCCCATGACTATACACCAACTCGACGTTGGACATCTCGATCGAGCAAAATAGCTAACATACGCGCCTCGCAACAGACACCGCCTGCTGGTGCCCCAACACCACCCTGAAGTCCCTCGTCACCAACGTCGTCGGCACCACCACCATCTGCTCCACTGCCGCTGACAGGAAGCTGATTGGCGACCTCTGGAACGAGCAGTGCCCCGAAAACACCATTAAGAGCATCGTCTAAATGTCTCCACAATTGTTGCGGGAGGAGACGATGAAGGATGGACTTGGCAATGACCACATGATGAGATTTATGAGGGGTTATACTCAGTATATATTATGCTTTAGCACGTACATGTGTGAAACATGCTCTTAGTAGTTGTTTCAATCGTTGATTTTTTTGAGATACCAATCAACATTGAGGTTTGCCTCAACTGAGACACATTTGAAGGATTCAATAAATCAGTGAAAGAGAAGAACCCGTAACAATACTTAAGCCCTATATCAAATCTGTATAATTTGTCAGTTTGACTCGGGAAGAGAACAAAATGGAACAAAGAAGTGCGCTGCAGCCACATTATCACGAAAGCCCAGAGTGTGGAATACGAGGAGGTTGCGACATATTGTAGAGGCTCTTCTCTTTATAAAGTTTCTTCCTGCATCTATAGAGGTATCAAGGACCCGAACGCCGTAAAGTGATTTGGAATGACCCCCTAGAAGCGTCTGGGATCTACCCAGCCCATGAAAAGAAGATGCTTGACTCCAAGCCGCTGACAAGCTGAGTCTATAGTGATAACTCCTCGCATCGCATTTAAAGGAATGCCAGAGCGCAGCCAAGAACACCGAGGAGGACAGAGCTACCAGCCTTAGTGGCACTCAGCTTCACAGCGCTGGAAGCAGCGTCCGAAGCCGCGCTCGAGGCAGACGACGATGACGAGGATGACGAGCTAGATGAACCATCTCCACCAGATGCAGAAGAAGAAGAAGTCGGAGACAGGGAGACCGTGACGTTTGAGGAGGGTGAAGGTCTCGTCGAGCTGGAGCCGTTGCCGTACGGGGCCGAGCCAGAAATGCCAGATGAACCACCCGTGGCCCCGGGGCGGATAGACGCAGTGCCAGACGCATTCGCCGGCGTGGCGGGAGACGAAGGCACAGAGCCGGACGACTGAGTGACGTCGGTGTCGCCCAGCACGATCGACTCGGCCGAGCCGGTGAGGTCGCCGTAGGTGTACGACTTGGCCGGGTCTGATGGTGACGTTAGTCCTGCTACGGTTCCTAAAGTGTTGTATTCTAGAACATTCCAAAACATGAAAGACGGGGATCCGTAACAGGTGAAAAGTGATGCTTACTGTAGTTTGTGATCTCGACTCTCTTGATGTACGCCACGAAGGGGCCCTCGTCGTAGTTGGTCTCGCCGCCGGCCCACTGGATCGTGCCCTCCGGGTTGCCGGGGTCACCGCCGGCCCAGATGCCGAGCTTGACGCGCATGGGCGTCTGCGGGTAGTTTGCGCCGCCGTTGGCGTCGGCGTAGGCCAGCGTGCGGACGGACTGGCCGTCGATCAGCCAGGTCGTGGTCTCCTTGGTCCACACGATGGTGTAGTTGTGGAAGTCGGCCTGCGAGTCGGCCATCTGCACGTACGTCTCGCGGTCGTACGTCGACGTGTTGCCCTTGCCGAAGTAGTTGGTCTCGACCTCGGTTGCGGTGCCGCCCAGCCACTCCCAGTCGATCTCGTCCAGGTCGTCGGACTCGAGGATCGCCGAGGACACGATCCCGGTTCCTGGCGCGGCCTTCATCACGACGGAAATGGCTCCGAAGAAGACGTAGAAGTTGGACTGGACCGTGGGGGCATCGCCTGACTTGGTGATGGTGTAGGCGGCGCCATTGGTGGCGTCGTAGGTGAGAGTTCCGTAGGTGATGTTCCAGTCATCGCTTGCCCCCTTGGTGAAGTCCACGCTGTACGAAGCTTGGTTGAGACCTTCGTCTGCTGGACAAGTCTCTGTTCACCTATGTTAGCATGGTGTCTGCGGTGTCGCTTGCATGGATGCCCATTAAGTAACTCACTCTTTGTAGGGTCACAGTCTGTCGAGGTCTGAGCCACCACTGTGGACAGAAGCGAGAGACCGGCTGCAACGAAAATGGGAGAATGCATCTTGCCGGATATGAAGGAGAGAGCTGAGTATATCCCTGGTCGTGGAGGAGAGATAGTCAAAGAACGGGAACCGGCCTGGGTTAGAAAACGAAAGAATAGCGAGCGAAAGAATGGATACACGCAGTCAGTCGAGAAACAGAGAAACGAAACCAAACAAATTTAGCACTCGAGTTTCAAACAGCGAGTTAAACGAACATGTTGAATGAGTGAAAGGCAGACATGGCCGTCAATAAGTGACTTGCGTCCGGGAGGGGGTCCACTTTTGATGCCGCAGTTAGACAGCTTACGCAACGCCCGGACACCGGTACTGGTGGTTGAACAGCGGCTAATGCAGGGAAGATGGGAGACCTCACGAGAGCATAATAGCAGCTGAGCCCCTGAGCCCCAGACGCCCTGTCCTGGCAGCCCTGGTCGTCCATGACTGCCACTGGTGCAGAGCCGGGTTGTGGCGGGGGGGCCCCAGTTTTTCAGGGGAAGCTTCAAGGACAAGCATGGCCAGATCTGGCGACAAGCAGGTCCCGAGGCGGCCGGGATCCAATCGACCATGCCAAGACTGCGCCTCCCGAGACGTCAGCCCCTGGCAGAACCGGACGAATCAGTGGCTGAGGAGGCGCTTTCTCTCGACAAGCTCGCAACCCGAGCAATGCGAGCCGGCCTGCGTATGGCAGGTATGGTCTCTGGACTACATGCCTCAGGCTGGCAGTGAATGGGAACTGTGAATGTGAGATCGAGTTGCCGGGCAGTGATGACTTTGCGATTTTGGTGGGTCATCAGTAATTGGTTTCTATGTGAAGACAACGGCCCTTCTGTGGACCCGCCCGATCCTTAATGCTGATGGGATGATTTCCCTGCCTGTACAAATCAAGTGCACGAGGCGGACATATTCACACTGAAATTTGCAGACCTGACTTTCCGGGCCTGTCAGACCATGCTTTGGCCATTTCACGTTGTGAAGATAGCTTAGGATATTCGTTGATAGCGGCAATGGAACCAGCTGTTATGCTGCATGTCTTTCGAGCCGTGACACTAATGCTACTTCCAAACAGACAAGGCGCTACCCAAAGGCTGGACGACATTGACTAGGCGCAAATCATGGTCAGTAGCAGCAAGCAGACCCTTCCACCCTTTCAGGTCCCTTTCGCTACTATTGAAAGCCTGCATCATGGTCAAGTCCCTAGCCCGGGCAATACGCTCTTCAGAAACGGGCACCGAGCCCGGCTCAGGAAGCACCGTGTCCATGATTAGCAGCCTCGACTTGTCCGTCTTGTCGAATGCCGCGACGATGTTGTTGATCGTCCTCACGGCATTGTCGTCTGCCCAATCGTGCAGGATCATTCTGAGGAGATGGAAGGTTTAGTCGAATTGCATGACAACCTATGGCGGAACCACGTCGTATGTGTTCTTAGCCTGTAACTTTTGGTACGAATTCAGCCTCGGCGGCGGCGCCGACCGAGTCGGCTTCGACTTTCCCAAGCGATCACTTGTTCTCTATGACGGAGGCAAGTTAGCCATTCCGACCACCACCTGGCCTCAGTACTGCCGAGCCATTAGCAACCTGCTCAGCTTGCAAGAACTCCCAAAGAACAAGACAGATACGACCAAGCCTACTCTTTCCCAATTTGCAAATAGCACAGTTTACATCTCGAGCTTTCATGTCTCTCAGCTTGATATGTATGAGAGCGTCAAGCGGGTTACCGGCACTACTGATGCCGACTGGACTATCACTCATGCGTCTGCTAAGGAGCGTTGGGAGAAGGGAGCCAACGAGGTGAGAAAGGGCAACTTTGGGGTATTTACAGAGATTATGTATAGCCGTATGTTCGTAAGGGGGAGTGATGGCTCCAGTGATGGAGACTTTCAATCTAGGCGCGAATTACACAATGACCTTTTGTCTTTGCCTGTGGAGGACTTAGACGAGGCTACGGCGGTTGGGGTTCGCATGGGAGAGAACGGCGAGGTAAACCGATCCCATTGAAGAGAGGCGGCTTTCAGTACACTGAAGTAGCACCCATGCCATAGAGACGAAAGGGAGAGAAATATTATGTAGGTGACATTGTGCAAGAACCTCACTTGATCTGCAAATACCAAATGTCAATCGCATGCTTCTTTGTTTATACGATCCACCCGTGCGTGCATCTGTGACGCATTTCCATGCTCCCTGGGACCCCTAGGTCCGCCTATCGGTGAATCAAAACGCATGGCAGGAATTATTATCATTCCGATCGGCTTGTAAACTACAATCTTCACGTTTAACTTACTCTCCGTGAAACTTTAAGATGAGGTCCATGGATGTATTTTCTAGAGTTTGATCGGCCATGAACCCTAATCCATACTTAGGGTTAAAATGGACCGTCACTTCCACCAAATCAACCTATCTGTCACGACCCTGACAGAAATAGGAATAACAGTTGGTTCTATCTAGAACAGAACCCTACTAAAGGCCAGCACACTAGCTAGCCAAGTAGTATAAAGAACCTAGCCATAGTTATATAGGTAGCTTACCTAAGTTAGATTACTAAGGATTACTAGGTTTTAGTAGTAAGCCTAGTAAGCTAATATTATAGATTACTCTAGATTATTAGAGGAGTATAGTAAGCTAAATAAGTTAGTAGTAAGCTAAGCTAAAGAACTAAACTATATAAGATATACTTATTACTAAAAGATAGTATTAGAATAGGATAGCTCTTTAGTAGTTAATTTAAGTATTTAAATATTCTTTTTAAATAACTCTTACTAACTAGTAACTATTATATTATTTAGAATATTACTTAACTACTACTTTATTATATATCTTAAATATAAACTTTTTAATCTTTTAGTTTATAGAACCTAGGAAGCCTTAATTATTATATTTTAACTACTTTTATTTATATATTACTATATAAACTTTAAGTAATATTATATATAGATTCTTTTATAACTTATATAATATTTAAACTTAATAATAGCCCCTTTTAATATAACCTTATATAGGAAATAGATATTACTATAAGTAATAATAATAGGAGAAATACCTTAAGTAGTAGCTAAAATAATAATATTTAGGGATTAACCTTTAAATAGCTCTAAAAGCTAGTTATTAAAGTTTAATAACTTTATATTATAGTTAATAGATAGATATAATAAAATAAAGAGATAGAATAACTTAAATAGAAAGTTACTACCCTTAAAGCTACTATAGCTATTATTAATACCCCTATTATAACTAAGGAAAATATTAAGCTAAATAACCTAACTCTATATAATAGGACTTTAAGATAGCTCTAAGTATACCTAATATAGGTATAGGTTTATTAATAGTTTAACTATATAGATACCTAGCTAGATAGAAAATAAGTTATATATATAGCTTTATTCTTTAAGAGAAGAGCCCTAGTATAGTTTAAACCCTACCTTATAGACTTTATTATTTTAAAAGTATTTAAAAAATATAAAGATAAAACTTAGAAGATCTTTAGTAAGTATAAAAATTATAAAGAAGCCCTAAAAACTTTATTTTAGGATTTAGATAAGGAATAATAAGCTAAAAGAGAACTCTTATATCTAAAATAAAAAGGTTTAGCTTTAGCTTATATAGTAGAGTTCTAAAGAATTTATATATATATTAACTCTATAGATAATACTAAAATCTTTATATTTTATAGAGGATTAAAGGAAGAAGTAAAGGATAAATTAACTAAATATAATAAACTTAATAACTTTCTATAGTATATTAAATTAGCTATTAAACTTAATAATAAGCTCTTTAAAAGATACTAGGAGAAATATAGAAATACCTCTAGGTAGTTCTAGTATAATAATTAATAAAATAAACCTAATACTAGAAAAAGATATAACTATAATAACTTAACCTAGTAGGGATAATATTTAAGATCTATAAAGCTTAATACTATTTAATAATAAGATAAGAAAAATAAAAAGAATATTAAATATTTTAACTATAGTAAGAAGGGATATTATATTTAAGAATACTAAAGTAAAAAGAGAAAAGACTAGAAGTTTATATTTAATAGCTTTAAATAAACTAATATTACTATATACTTTAAAAATAATCCTATTTAATTTAAGAAATAGTAAAAAATTAGAACCCTTTACTATATCTATAATATAGTAATATATAATTAGTATTAGGTCTATCTAAAATAAGATTTTAATAACTAATAGATAAACTATAAATAGAATCTAAGTAGATATTTAATAGATAAATAAATCCTATTTAGAGTAAATTAAGATTATATAGTATAAGCCTATACTAAGGCTCTAGGAGGACCTAGTTATAATAAACTATACTTTACCTAGTATAAAAAGAAAAGCTATAAAATATATAAAGATAATAAGTAAGATTAGTAGCTTATACTAATAAGTATAGCTTATAGTATTACTATAAAACTATATATATAGACTAGCTAGATAAACTATTTTAATAACTATTACCCTATATATCTATTAAATAAAGAGGGAGCTTATTAGTTTCCCTAAAAGCTATAGAAGTTATATACCCTAGTAGTAAGAGAGTAAGAAGTACTCTTACTACTAAAACCTAAGCTAATAGAAAATAACCTAAAGGATATACTTATACCTTAAGCTTAGTAAGAGAAACTATAAGCTTACCTAAGCTATACCCCCCTATTAGCCCTATAAACTAATATTACTATAGTAGCTATAGTAGGAAGAACTTTTATACTAACTATATAGTACCTAAAGAAGGAGGTAAAGATATTAGGAGATATAGAAAGGTCCTACCTATTATACTTATTATATATAAATATCTCTTAAGCTTTATATATCTATAATAGATATAAAATTTATATATAAAAGAAGGTATCCTATAACTAGTTCTTTTAAAGATAGTAAGGATAGGATATTAAGATTACTTATAAAAAGGATAACCTTAAAGGCTAGATTCTAGGATAGTAGTATAAGATTATAGGATATACTAAGTTCTACCTTAACCTATAAATACCCTTAGAATACTTATAATACTTTAAAGAATAGAGAACCTATACTAATAAGTTATACTAAGTCTATATAGATAATAAATTTAAAGAATAGTACTAACTATAATAGTAAAAATAGATCCTTAGCCTAATATAACCTATAATATAATAAGAAAGTATTAATAAGTTTATAAAGAGCCTATAGTAATCCTAGGATATTACTAGAGATAATATTAGATAAATTTACTACCTTTTAGATAAATACTTAAAAAATAAGTAATACTATCTATAAAACCTTAGGTAGTAAGAACTATTAATATAAGGTATTTATATATAATAAATAGGGAAGATTACTAGTATTTAAAAGTAAAGATAGAAATTAGAATCTATAAATATAAGGTACTTATTAATAGTAGCGCTTAAAGAAACTTTATTTCTTTATAAATAGTTAATAAATACTAAATCCCCTAATATAAGAAGGTAGAACTCTATAGACTTAATATAGTTAATAGAATAGAAGTTATTTATAAATAAGGTATTATTAATATAGAAACTAATTATCTTTAACTATAAATATCTAACTATATTAAGTAACTTACTCTAGATATTACTAAGATAGTAGATTATTAGTTAATCTTAAAAATCCCTTAGTTAAGAAAGAATAACCCTTAGATAGATTAGACTACTAGCTAGATCTATTAAGCTAACTCTATTAGCTTAATAAAAGGAATAATTATATATTATAAGGATAAGTAGAGCTTAGTCTCTAAAGATAGTATTTAAGAAATATATACTTAAATAAGCTTAGTAACTACCTCTTAAGAAGGAGAGAAGGACTTAGCCTCTAAGTAGGTTTTAATAAGACTTATATATAAGTTAATAAGGTAGTAGAAGGGTACTCTATAATAAACTAATACCTTAGACCCTCTATATACTAAGAAGTATCTAGATAATAATAGTCTACCTTAAACTAATAATAGAAAATAATAACTTATACTAGTAGTATAAGAATAAATTAAAGAGATCTAAGAAGGACTTAGATAGGTATAATAAGTATAAAAGATAATACTTATAGTTTAGGTTACCTTACTTATAGAAACCTTATAATAAGTAATAAAGGTATATAAAATTAGCCTTACTAAATAAATTAAGCTAATTCTTTAAAGATTTATAGCTTATTTATAAAAGGTTAAGATAGTAGAGAAGGATCTTTAGGAGTTTATACTTTAGGAATACTATAAGTATATTAAGCTATTTATAGCTATACTTAATACTAGACTATCTAAATATAATAATTAGAATTATAAGATACCCTTTAAAGAAGGAATAGTATTAAAATTTATAAAGATTTATAGGTTTAATAAAATTTAATTAAAGGTACTTAGGGAGTACCTTAATAAGAACCTAGTAAAAGGTTATATTTAACTATTAATATTACTAGCTAGATACCCTATCCTCTTTATATCTAAGAAAAATAGGAAGCTATAACTTTATATAAATTATTAATAACTAAATAATATTATTATTAAGAACTACTATCTACTACTTTTAATATAAGAACTTAAAGACTAACTATAAAGAGCCTAGTAGTTTATAGTCTTAGACCTTAAAGGAGCTTATAATTTAATTAGAATAAAGAAGGGTAAAGAATAGAAAATAGTATTCTAAATATACTATAGATATTTTAAATATATAGTTATATTATTTAGGCTAATTAATATACTAGTAATATTCTAAGCTATAATTAATTATATTCTTAGAAAATATTTAAATATCTTTATTATTATATACCTAGATAATATCCTTATTTACTTAAAGATACTTAATAATTATAAGGAATATATATATAAGGTCCTATAGAAACTCTAGGATATAAAACTTCTAGTTAAACTAGAGAAAAGTATATTCTATATTAAGGAGGTTAACTACTTTAGATATATAATCTAACCTAGAGAAATTAGAATATAGAAATCTAAGATTACTATTATTAAGGAATAGCTAGTACTAACTAATATTAAGGAAGTTAGAGGATTCCTTAGATTTATTAATTTCTATTAATAGTTTAT
>JUJX01000374.1:2853-37706 GCA_000800745.1 Diaporthe longicolla
TTAATATATAATTAACTATATTATAATATTATATATTTCTTTTTATAATTAAAAATAATATAGTTTTTACTTTAATTAATTTATTTAACTTTATAATTTAAAATATACTAAGTTTAAAAAACTATATTTATTAATAAAGTATAAAGCTTTATAATTATTAAATAATATATTTATAAAAAGTTAATATAAAATATTATAAATAAATAAAATAAATTTAAAATTCTTAAAAATACTAATTATTTAAAAAAATATTTAACTTTTTTAAATAAATACTTTTAAACTACTTTTTTCTACTTTTATTTTATTTATTATTAATAAAATTTATATATTTAACTTTAATTTACTTTATTTTTATAAATTATAAATATTATTAAATCTTATTTATTTTAAAAATAATTAAAGTATTATAGTTAAACTTATAGATAACTTATAATAATTCTTTAATAATTTACTTTAATATTATATACTTTTTAACTTTTAAATATAACTACTTTATTTTTATATAAATACTAATATTATATCTTATCTTAATTTATTTATAGAGTTTTATATTATACTAATAAATTATTTTAAAATATTATATATATTTTCCTTACTAGAAGAACCTATATAGGGAATTCTCGCTAAAGTACCGCTTTTCCTCCCTTAGGCTAGCTGCATCTCTAAGCAATGTACCTTCTCACAGCTGGAGAAGTATCGAATTTCAATTGAGATGTACACTGCCAGCACCCACTGACTCATCAGCTGCCGGGCTATTTAAAGCCCGGCCAGGTTATCACTCTAAAGTACAATGCCATTCAGTGTAACGGCAATCAAGCTGTGTGCACTTGAGCTTTTGAACAACATGGTGGTCTTGCAAATGATTGAGCTATGTTGTAGTCTATCTACTCAGATGACCGCCTAAGCGGGCAGTGGAAGGTCCGTTGGTGAACATGGTTCAAGGCCGCGATGATGTCCTTGGCTGCCAGGTCAGGATAAGCCACCACAGTGCTCTTGATGACTTTTTCATCAGCCTCAACCATGGTCAGGGTTGCCAAAATAGAAAACGTATGACCATGCTGCCCTCTCAAGTTGTGCCTCATAATTGTCTTGATTCCATCCAACAGGGGCTGTGCATTGTTTCCGGAGATATCCCCCCTGCCCGGGCTCCACCGTCTCTGCGGCACAACGCACTTGGAGCATGTCCTGAAGTGTCTGAAGCAGGTCCGATTGACTTGACAAGTCTGCTTTCATTTCTGTTCGGATGGCGTTGGCCCTGGCGTTGACCTTGGCTGCCAAATCTGCGAGCTCCGTTGTCAGGTCTCCCTTAGCAGCGTCCATGGCAGCTTCCATGTGTGTCGCTTTGGTTGTGGCACTTGTGAGTTCATTCTGTAGGCTGCCGAGCATGGATTCGATCCGCGCAGATTGCTCTTTTATCCTGGACTCCATGCGACCGGTGCCTTCTCTGTGGCTGGCTTCTATACTGCCCATCTTGCCTCTCAGTTCGTTGCCATTCGTCTCGAATTTGGACTGTCATTCTTTGTTCAGACTAGCCAACTGCTGCTTGATGACCAAGTCGAGTGACTGCCACGACATCTCTGCCTCGCGATGACACTCAGCCTCAGCCTTGGCAAGTTGTCGTCGCTCTGCATCAAGCTCCTCCCGCAAGCGCTGTCTGCCGGCCTCGAATTCGGCCTTCAACTCGTCTCTCAGGGTCAGTCGAGGCACCTTTGGGTGTCTGCCGTCAGGACTGGCTCCACGCTTGTTGGGTGTCTGTCTTGCTTGGATTCCAATAAAGTCCTCGAGCGAGGTCAGGGGTGTAGTTATGCCGGTCGAACTTCGATTAATCAAGCCTGACGAGCCTGGACGGCTAGCGGAATCGATTTGTGTACTTGCAACGCTTCGGGAAGTCGATGGAACGACTGGTGTGGATGGTGAAGGGGTTGTGGCAGTGGTCTGGCCTGCCGGGCACGCCGAGGCACCTCGCGCAGTCACCACGTCGGGCGTGGCAGCACTGCTAGTGGGCACTGTGTCAGGAATGACTTCGCCCATGTCATGAACCGGGACTTCATTTGTCAGATCCAAAGCCGCATCGGCTGCCGTGTCGGCTGGTTTGTCGGCTGCTGTGTCATCCACTGTGAGGTTGACCCCTCTCGTGTCATTCGCAATCGAGTCATCCTCTGCTAAAATGTCTGCTGCTAGGTCGTCCACGGCCGTGTGGGCCACATGCTCGCTGTTCGAGGCGTCATCGTCGCTCTCATCCGACGGATCCTCGTTGAGGCTGATATGCTGAGCCCAGGGCTCAAGGAATGGTCGGATGTCTCTTCGACATTGGTGGAATTCCTGGCCGAACAGCCTGTCGTAGTCCGCAAGGAGCACGGTGTCTGGCTCCGCTGGCTCAGGCGGCGCGAAGACTGAATAGAGATTGTCGGTACAGATCCCGTCCCAGAATCCGCTTTGTACCTTCAGGGTACCCCTATCCTGCGTCATCATCCACTGTATTTGCAAACGCTCGACGCAGTCCTTGAAGTTATTATCGGGATGCGCGATGATCAAGACTGCCATGACGCCTGTAGTTAGATTAGCGGCGGTTTGGGCGGAGAAGAATATTATTACGGTCCCGAGAAACGGACATGGGGTCTGCCTACCTGCTGGCGTGTGCATTCCTGATGCTTTGTAGTCAAGCTTCCTTTTGTTGCTCGATTTCCTGCTCTTCTCAGCTGCGGTATGCTGCCTCCAATACTCTAAGGCGTCCCGCCAGGTGTTGCCAACAGCCATCCATTGTTCGAGCTCTTTCCATGTAGCCTCTGCGTGCCTTGCGATCCGGTGACGAGATACTGTAGTCTCGGGCGGGTGACAGACCAACTGCTCCATCACATCATCGCCTCTGATGTGATGAAACCCCTCAACGAGGCCACGCGGCATGAAGTCTCGCAAGAAAACATATGCCTTCGACAGCATTTTGCTTTGTGTAGGGTCCTCCTTCGAGTCGATGGCCGATGCCAGCGCCAGAAACCAGTCGCGGTGCTTGCGTTTCTGGATGAGCGAGCTGCACATCACCTTGGACGTCCAGATTGGCGTCTTTGGTCCCATGTAGGGCAGCCAGCCTGACATGGATCTTGGCGTGGGAGTTGACTCCTGTGACAATTCTTCAGAGTTTGACTCAACATCAGACATGTCGTCTTGGTTGGTTTCAGACCGAAGGATCCGTGGTGCTTTGTCGGATCTCGTCCTGGACCTGAGCGCTGCGATGATATGGCTTGCTGGATCTGCTCCGATGCGCGCGACTTCTTGATTCTGGACGCGAACCATCGCAAATTGCCGTCTTGATCAAGTTGTGTTAACTAGCTTTTCTGAATTGGCTTTGGTTGGTCCCGGGTGTGCATGAGGAGGTGCATGGTACATTGCGCAGTGCATGCGGTCCACTCGGCTACATGCAAACATGCAGCGCTGCAGACTTATAGACCTTGCGCTCATCGTGATGAATCTGAGCCAAGTGACCGGCTTCGATGCGAGAGGTGCTAACGACACACGGCCTGCACGCGGTCTCAGGCTACCTTGGACGCCGGCAATCCACTGCGTGTTTGCTCCGCGCTGCGCATGTGATCGGTGGCTGCACCCAATGCTGTCAGAGCGGCACACTGCAGGGTGGCATCACACTGCCACCGTTGTCCTCAAGAGATCTCGGATGTTCGATGGTGGTGGTGAAGTTCACTGAACGTAATGAAGTTGGGCAACACCCGTGGCGGAATGTGAGTGAATGGCTTGGGGCGAGATCACCTGCCGTGTTCCCGGTTCCAGGCACATTCAAGGTCAGTCTGGCTGCGACATTGGACACTCTCTCATGAACTTCAGCGAATTTTCGCAAGGAAGTTCGACATGGTGAGTAAACAATGGTATTCAAGTCAGCAACTTCGGCAGATGCTGTGAACTCCACTCGGCCCCGTGATGTTCAACGGCCGCTAGGATCTTGACCAGCATCACGTCGGCACTCCGTTCGAGTGTCTGGGAGTACAGGGGCCCATGCGCCCCTTGGGCAGACGGCGCTGACGCCGCTGGCGACGGGTGCTGGCGTGACTCATGCGTGATTGGATCGATCGACAATGTGATTGCTTCGTTCAGTGCGTTGTGGTGGTATTGAAGGTCGATTTCGGAAGAATTCAGCGGCGTCGGCACGTACTCGTCAGGGCTGCCAGACATGGCCGGCAAGAACTATTTCGAACTGATGCGGTCTGAAGTAATACCACGCAGGAGTTGTCTCCTTCTCTCTACCCATGGACATTGGGTCAACAACCTTCATCGTGTCCAGCCAGATGCGTGATGACATTGTTTGCTTCGAGTCTTCAATACATGCGTGGCTGCCAACTGCTGCAAGCCGGAACAGCGACATGGAGGTCACTGGATGCAGGTGCAAACATCCGTGTTGGATCCTGGTCGTATGGTGCCAATGCATGGTGCTAGACTCGCTCTTGGAAGTGGGCCAGAGTAGCCGAAGACACTCGAACTCATGGCACGATCGACAACGTTCACGTGAAACGCACTGGAGGACTGACCATGTCCTGTCTCCGATCCCCAGCTGGCTGACACTGACCTGGACGCTGTGCTGCCCGTCTCTCTTTTCTTCACCTTCAGACCACCATTGAAATCAGTGCTCTCCGCATCACCATGCCCGTCCCACAAACCGCTGCAATCTTGTCACCATGCGTGACCCAGGCAGCTCAAGCCTCTCGTGTTGACTTGAGCGGGTTTGCCACTGCCCGCACTTCCAGTGCGCCACGTCCATTGTCACTGCCTTGTGCGCCGGAACAAGATCCGCAACCAGGTCCTTCGCAAGAGAGGCTCGACACCCTGAGTGCGAGGCTCCAGAGCCTGACCGCCAGGCAGGAAGCTGAGAGGGAGGCTTTCTGGGCAGCTGAGCGGCAGGCCCAGCGAGGTGCTGCACAAGCGGCAGATGACACCGATGACAAGGGGGCCGAAGAGGCGGCCGAAGCGTACCGGCGTGCGCGGGCCAGACTCAGGGGCCGGCGTTGGTCACAGGAGAAGACGCCGTGGACCAAAATCAACGACATGGTCCTGCACAACGAGACTCAAATCTCTGTAGTGCTCTTGCATGATGGGGACAACGTCCCACAGGTCTATGATTCGCAACCAGACCGCGTTTGGCATTCCTCCCTGCAAGAAATGGTCAGTCTAAGTGGGTTTGCGTCGTTCGAGCAGGTTTACTCACCACTTTGCAGCTTGCGATGAGGTATCCAAAGCCAGTCCTGCGTGTGCCCCGGCCTTACAAGCAGTTTCCAGAAGCAACTGTCATGCCAGTCCAAGACATGTCCGTTCACTGTCAGCGTCCTCGGCTGCCCAATGGCCGCTACATTAGGAGGAGCAGATGGATTTGCATGATATACACACGCAGCCGACCTCACAGGAGAGCACGTTGTCCACCTGAGTCTCTGAGCCTGTGACGAGCCGTCATTCAAGCCGCAGACTTCCATCGCTGCCCCCGGCCCGACAGAAAGAACCCCGTCAGCCTTCCATACACGCCATGAGTGCCACCGGGACGCGAGGTTCTCGTCCGTCGACGCCTGTGGCGGCCTCCCCTTTGGAGCTGCCGACCCCGCCAACCACCGCCCAGTCTGACCGAGCCAGCGGGCGCCCTTGCACACCGAGAGCCCCGTACGAAATCATAGAGGTCTGGGATTCCAGTAGTGAAGATACAGCGCCGGAGCTTGACAGCCCCTCACCTCTGCGTCCGGCAACGCCAGCTGGCCCCGTCAGGAAGCCGGGGAAGCTTGAGGTGGTCCTTCCAGCCTCTGACAAAGAAAAAACCAAAGAGTATGCCATCGTGGAACTGGATGATGAAGAGGACGAGGAACCCGCGAGAGTCGTGGTAGAGCCCGGGCGCAAATCTTCTAGCCCTTCAGCCGGCGTGCTTCATGGGCGAGTCCAGCGTCGCAGGCAGAGAAAACGCAGGTAGATAGTCTGTCTCTGAGAAATGGCTTGACAGAAAGCACCCGTAGTCTCTTTGATCACCATCGATCATCCCTAAACCAAGTAAAGTGCTTGTCAACGAAACGTCCACATTAAGGGCCAGATACTCAACGATTCCTAGTCTAGCTAAACCTAGTCTAGTAATTAAATAGGTAGTATTCTAGTATATATATTATCTTAGTAAGTACCCTATTCCTATTTTAATAGTAATTCTTATTTATAGATAGAATTCTCTATTTATATACTACTAGACTAAATCTTAATAAGTACTTCTTACTCTACTATAATTTCCTTACTAGCTATAATTACTTTAAAAGAAGATTATTATATATTTTACTATTAAATTAGTATTTTATAACTAAACTTTATTATCTAGTTTAGTAAACCTAGTTTAATTTACTAACTTTTATAATTTATAGTTAATAATAAAGTATATATAAATCTAATAATTATATATATTAATAGCTTTATATATAGTAATATACTATTATAAATATAAAAATTAATATTTAAACTAAATATAGTTTTTTATAAATATTATTATTATAAAAAAAAGGAAATTTAGTTTAAAGCTATAAATAGGTTAGTAAATAACCTTTTATATAGAAGTAAAATATAGTTTTATAATATATTTTAAATACTTAAAGATATTTTTAAAAGCTTTTTTATTTAATTAATAAAGTATATATCTTTTATAAATATAAAGTAATTAATAATAATATATTAATTAATAATATTTCTCTTTATCTATATATATAATAAAGTTTAGTAAAATTATATTTATTACTTTTTATTATATTAAGTAATTATTAATAAGATTATATAAAGATATTTAAAGTATTTTAAAACTCTAGTTAAAGTAATAATATATCTAAAGTTTTAAAACTAGTTTAATAAATAGTATAAGCTATAAAAGAAGAATATATACTTTAATAAATATATTAGTATTATTAATAATATATATATTATAGTTTATATATTTTTTATTAAATAAATAAAGTAAAGAGATTAAAAAAAGTAGGTATTATAAAATATTTTTATTATAGTTAAAAGTAATAAATTATTTATATTTATTTTAATTAATATTAAAAACTTAATAAGTAATAAAATACTTTTAAATAAAGCTTTTAAATATAGCTTTATAATTCTTTTAAATAAACTTTATTTAATAAATACTAGATTTAATCTATAGAAAAATATTTTAGTACTATTTTTATTAATATAATATTATTTATAAAATTAAAAAAAAGAAAATAAAAAGTTATTTAATATAAAGAAGTTATATAACTTTTATTATATTTAGCTTTATACTATAGTAAAGTAAGTATTTAAGTTATTAAAGAGAAAATAAAAAATAGTATAGATTTCTATATTTAAATATAATATTAAAAAGTAAATTAAGTTTATTTATATTTATATAATATTTTAAAACTTTTTACTTAGCTTAAATAAAGTAAAGAAGAAGAAAGATAATTAGTAAAGCTTTAAGTAAGCTATTTTATATACTTATTATTATAAAGTAAAGCTAATAATTTATTAGATAAAACTAAAGGTATTAAGAAAGATAATAATAATAAAAATATAGTTAGATTATTATAAGAAGAATTATAATAATTATAGTTAAAAAAATAAAAAGAGTATAATAGTATTATTTATAAAAAATATTAGTAGTTTATTAATTAAATATAAATAAATAGTTAGTTAAAGGCTTAGAGTTTAATCTTAGAGTATATTATTAATAAAGGTATTAATATTTAATATTTCTTAGCTAAATTAAAGTTTTTTAACTTTAAAAAAGTTTTAAAACTATTAATTAAATCTTTTTATATATAAAAATAAAGTTAGAATTAAATTTTATTAATATATTAAAGAGATATATAAATTTTAATATTTAAGGTTTATATATTTTAAAATCTATAAAGCTCTACTAGTTTTAGCTAAAAATATTAAAATTTCTTACTTTCTAAGTAATACTTTTATATTTTTTAACTTATAAAAAAAATAAGAATATAAAAATAGATTATAAATTAGAGAAGATTTAAAGTTTTAAAATATATATTTTAAACTTCTAATATAATATATTTTAAGTAAAATATATATAAATATTAAATATAACTTTTAAATTAATAGATAACTTTTAATAACTACTATTTATTTAATTAATTTTTCTACTATAGTTAATACTACTTTTTTTCTCTTTTAACTACTATATATATTTATCTATAATACTATTTTAATATTTTTAGTTAAATTAAATATATAATTCTATATTCCTATACTTAAAAAGACTTTCTCTATTCTATATATATAAGATATTACTATTATATTATTATATTAACTAAGTTAATTATTTTTTTAAAGTAATAAATCTATATATTTATTAAAATAACTAATATATCTTTAAACTTTATAAACTCTTCTTTTTACTTTATTTACTTTATAAATTTATTAAAGATAACTAATAGTTTATTATTAATATTATACTTAATAATATTATAAACTTATTATTTAGTTAAAAAAAAGAAATTTAAATTATACTAGAAAATAGTAATAAATTAATAGTTTTAATAACTTAATCTAGGTTATTAGAATTCTCCTATAGATATATTTATATAGCTTTATCCTCTTTCTTTTTTTTTTACTACTTTTATCTTATAATAGTAATATTAAACTATTAATCTTATTATTAAATACTAATTCTTACTAAAAGACCTTTTAATAAAGCTTTAAATTCTTAAGTAATATACTTTAAAGCTATTTTATATTTTTATAATAATACTCTATTACTATAAAGTTTTCTTTTAAACTATTTACTTTACTAATCTTTTTATTATATATAGTATTAAAATAGTTAAGAAATATAAACTATTTTTTATATTTTTTTTTAGTATTATATTTATTTTTAAATATTAATATAAAGTATTTCTATATAAAGTTTTTCTTTTTTAAAGTATAGATAATTTTATTCTATATAAATCTTTACTAATATAAGTTTAATAAATTAAATAAACTCTTCTCTTTATACTTTTTTAATAGTTTTATAAACTAATATATTTATAATTAAATATATTTAATAAAAATTACTTAAACTATTTAAAAGAAAAATAAAAATAATAATTAATTATTTTTATTATATTACTATTTATATATAAAAGTTTTTATTATTAATAATATAACTTTTTACTTTTTATAAATCTTTTAAATTAATAGTAAAATTAGTATATTTTTTAATTAATTTAAAGTTTAACTAATTATCTTTATAAAGAAATTAAAAGTTAGTTTAAAAAGATTATTATTATATAGTTTAAAGAGTATTTATTTATTCTTTAAAAGTATAATAAATATTAAATATTTAGTTTCTATAAAACTATTAAATAAAAGAAAGTTCTCCTTTATACTATTATTAGTATAGCTAATAAAGAATTTAAGTTTTATTATAGTAGCTTATAAGTAAATATATTTAATTAATAATATTATAGTTAACTTACTTATAGTATAACTTTATAACTTATAGTCTATAATAGTAATAATATAAAATTTCTTCTCTTTAATTAACTATATCTAATTAAAAAAGTAGTAATAACTTTTAAACCTAGTAAGTAACTTCTCTATTAATATTTAAATAAGTATAGTTATATATATAAGTAGCTTAGTAAGAAAGTTACTAGGTAGGGGCTTAGACTAGACTAGGAATCGTTAAGTATCTAGCCCTAAACGCTCTAATGCGGTGACACCACAGTTCGTGTACTTAGTCAGCCGAGCTTTGATGCGGCACAAGCCATGCAGGCTTGACAGGGGGTAGTGCCACCCACCTAGGTTCCGCTAGACCAAAAGATATAATGATTACCATGTGCAATGCTGCCCTCCCGTCACGTCCCGCCCAGCCATCAACATTAACAATGTCTTCGCAGGTCAATCTCCCACCCACACGTTTCTACACCCTACGATCATCTCGAGGATTGCTGCGGACATGTCTACCGCCGCATACCACCAAAGCGAGCCCGACGTCGCCCAGCAGGTCCACGAACAAGAGGCTCGAGCCGTGACTCCATCCACCCTCCCTCCCACCGAACAATCGCGCGAACACCATCCGGCTGCTCGGGAGCACACTCCTCCTGATAGCCATTCCTGCAGCATCGACGAGCACGACAGCTCGCAGTCATCAAACTCTATCGTTCTTAGTGCATCGTCCCCCTTAACCGCTAGCGACGGTGACGGCAATCGAGCACCCAAGGCAAAGGCGGGCGGGAATACAGAGGCAGGACGCAGGACGTCGCGGGCTACCTGTTCCGAAGACCTCCGCAGTATCCTTCTCGCTCTGCATCAAATCCGCCGTAGCCGCCACCCAGCCCTGTCAACCCATTGCGATCGCCTTGAATTCCCGTTATCCATCTCCGGGTATTTTCAGTTCTAGCAACTCCTCTTCAATCCCAACCTCAATCCGCAGCTAGCAGGCGCGGACATCACGCACAATTTAGATCTTAGCACAGACGTGGACCTCGAGGCCTTGCGCTCCTAGGCTCAGACAGAGCTCCGCTGGGACTACGACGCGCAGCAAGCTATGCTAGGTATTCGGACAATATCTATATTCTATCAGGCTGTAAATCAGGAGTTAGGAACTCTCCTTCGGGACCGCTTCCGGGAAGCTCTCACCACGTCCGGCCGTGAGGGGGAGATTCAGTATAGAACAGGCGTTCAGCATATCTTCAGGGAGCCTAAGCGACCCGCACCCCGGTCCGCGCCCCCGCGAAAGCTACGACACCTTCCACACCGGGTTAGATGCAGGAGTGATGCAGAAAGACTTCAAGAACCGCCGGCGGCGGAGAGTCATGAGGAAGCTCGGGCAATTACAGGGTCCGGAACTGCTAGGACGATTGGTCATGTGGCCCAACGTGATGAGGAAGACAGCCCGGATAAGATCGTTGAAGACACATACACCCCAGATACAGGCCTGTACTACATCCCGCCAGGCAGCATGCCCGACTACTTCCCTAGATTGTTTCTGGAGGTTGGATAGTCGCACCAGCTGCCCGACTCTCGGGCCAAACGTGAGCCGCACTCTTCACCTACTCTACTACACTCTCAAATCCCATTGATGCTAATGATGTCGCTTTCTTGTATGCATGATCAGGCATGGCGAAGGTATCGTTCGATATGTTATGGCATTCAACGTTGAGCATGACACACCCCGTCAGAAACGCGAGATCACCATCACGGCGCACGAGCTCCGGAGCACTGAGACAGAGTGGTTTCCAGGGAAGTGTCTAGATGAG
Source organism: Diaporthe longicolla (assembly GCA_000800745.1). Taxonomy (NCBI): domain Eukaryota; kingdom Fungi; phylum Ascomycota; class Sordariomycetes; order Diaporthales; family Diaporthaceae; genus Diaporthe; species Diaporthe longicolla. The sequence continues at coordinate 14,091 of JUJX01000374.1, forward strand.
TACAATGTGCGCGAGCATGCCGGGCTGGGTGATATTGACGTTGGCCTGCGCTTGTCCCACCTGCATGAACAACTGCTTCCTCCCGAGGGCGAGGAAGACATTCCTATCAAGTTGCCACTTCAGAGGCTTGTGCAAATAGTCGATGACGCATTTGCGGAACAGGAGGTACATGACAGGTATAAACGTGGCTCACAGTCCCGTCCGCCACAGGCAAGCGGGATTCAAGGTAAGAGGGTACGAACAGCGACACCATCAGATGACATAGATGATGAGCAGGCTCTACTGCGCAGGCCCCATGCTGGCTACACAGCAGAACCAGATTTAGATATAGGACAGTTCGGGCTGAAGGGATGACTTTTATGACTGGGCGTTTGCGGACGGTTTTTATTTATTTATTGGGAGATACCCTGGCATCGGAGTAGGAGCAATCAATTCAACCACATTCAAGCGTTCTGCCTTGATTCAGCACAACTTGCTTCTGTTCTCGTATAACGCACCAAGTATGCAACTTACTGAAACCAAGATCGCCCGACGACCTCGGGTGGTATGTTGTCAACTTGAAATTCTCAGGCCCATGCTCTTGAGTATGTGACCACGCTCGTGCCCGATGGGTGAACAGGAGTGGCAGATCGCGTACTTATGCTCGCACTGGCTGCACACCCAAACTTGTCTTGTGATCTCCTCCTGGCAACGGTTGCACCAGAATGGTATCATCTCTGACTTCGCAACATACAGCAACAACGTACCCGGGTGCGTTTCCAAGGTCAGGAGCCATTTTTTGTCGAGAGCATGGCGCAATGGTCTGTCTCTTTCACCAACTCCATAGCAGCTCAGTATAAACTGTATCTGCGCCTCAGCCACGCCCGCACCGCCCGACACACCTGCGGCCCACGCCCTGACACGTCTGCCATTCATGCGGAATTGCACTCTGCCATTGGGGATATCGACGGCTGAAATACACCAGCCCAGGTCATATGTGTATGAAGGCCCGGTGAGTATCTCCGCCTCGGACACAGTCGGAAGCGGTGGAAACGAGCGCTTCCGGGTGACGACGCGCAGGGCCGCAGCCAGGTCATACCTTGGATCACAGACAAGGCCAAACCTGATCTTACTCCTAGCTTCCGTGGTCGCTGGCAACTCGTGCTCGCTGGCAGCCAGCGATCCACACCCTTCACGATGTAATTTAGCTCACCGAACACACCTTCAATGGGACCAGGCGGGACCACCAACCTTGCTAAACAGGAATTCCGCAACATTCTCCCCTACCTAGCCTTTGCCGTATAGCTTTCCGATAAGATGAAGCCTGATAGCAGAATTACTGAGGACTTTCGTAGCCGGGTAATTGATCAGTCGCAAAACAGAAAGTCCAGCACCTGCCATAACTACCGATGACCTGTGAAGAGTGGGAATATGCACTTGACAATGCGAAAGAAGGAAAAAACCGAAAGAGGGCTGACCAAGTCACGGTATACTTCTCCGAGAGGAACTCAGAGTTCACCGTGATGCCGAACTGCTCTGCAGCATCCGACTTATATTGCTCCATCCGCCCCTTCAGGATCGCCTGTAGACAGCGGTTGGCCGAGCTCCCGCCACAGAAAAGGACTGCGAAGTCTCTGCCCATCTGTATGACCCGTCGGACTGCCTTTTCCACTATGTCCAAAGAATTGCCGAAAGCGCCGTGGAAAGCCTCCCTTCGTTCGTGTTCTTGCAGGGATGGCGAGAAAGTCTGGTTTGTCTGTCTCCCATATAAGTTGATCGGTCCGCCATCGAGGAAATCCAATCCGGGATTTCGCTCATCAAAGTCCAAGACATATGCTGCCAGATCTCCGGGGCGCAGCTCTACGTAGCCCTGCTTTACCAACGCCCTCAACTTGCGTCCTAAAAGCTTTTTGATAATCTGGTTCAAATGATCACTGCCACCTTGAGCACCTAAAATAAGTTAAGCACTTTTCTGTCTTAGCCCAAAAGCATTCTGCGAAGAATTACCTACCTAGAGGGAGGTCATGAACAGCAATGGATTCACTGCCGGACACATCGCCTTTCTCATCAAAGAAACCAAGCTGTAACTCGATATTCTAATTGTAAATCTCGGCATCAACAACTGTAAGACATGTATACCCCATGTTAAGATAACCTACTGTGCCGCTGCTTCCTATGTCTATTACCAATAGCGGAACTTCCTTGCTTTTGTCCAAGTCATGGAAGAGGTCCCTGATGTATGAACGGTATGAGCCGGAGACGGTGTCTGGAAAATGCTCGCATATGTACCGGGCCGCGGCCTGCCCTTCGCTGACCGAGTGGGTCCGCATAACAGTTTGCGTCTTAAGACTTCGTAATCTTGAGCCTAGAGCTAGGTGGGCTCGCGATTCCATGTAGCCCCAGTACTGGTCGAAATGCATTGCCTCTTCATCGTCCTGCGCCGACGTTCCTAGGTAGCACGGGTGTGTGAATACAACCGATTGGATCTCGACGCCGTGGTTCTCCGCTTGCTGCCACGCCGGCTGGAAGATGTACTCCAGGTGCTCATTCAGTAGACGATCCACGTCAGAGAGGCGGAACAAGCCATCCTTCACAGCTCTAACAAGGTCGGTCCCCCCGGAAGCACGCCTGAAGAGTTTCGAACTGAAGCCGAGTGCTCGAGCTAGAATAGCCGTTTTGAGAGGGAAGTTGATGTCCAGGCCTACGGCTTGCGTTCCGACGACAACCTCGCCATCTTCTCTCACGCCGATGTACGCTGTTCGTTCAAACAAAGCACCAGGGTTGCGCGGTCTGTATGAGGTGTCAGCACCAGCAAATGATACCCGAGACACCTGCGCCTGTCCATCGAGGCCTCGGAAGACTAGCCCCGCCTTTGTGCTATAATTCCCCAGGTCGCAAGACAATACGCTGCAGCATGATTAGAATGTCCGGCCGGCCGGTGTGTAAATATGAAAAGACGCCAATATACCAAGGGGACTTGTTCTGTGGCACAGGTCCTGACATGGCTGCGGTACTGCTTTGCGTGCAGTCGAGGAGCCTCAGGCGACACTACTGGAGCTCTACCTGCGCATATGCCACAGGCAAGAAAGAACAAGGCAGCGCCGTGTGACGATTGTACCGCTGGGAACTGGTCGGGAGCACCTTGACGCGCAGGTACAGGGCGTTGACGGCTTTCGGAACGCGTCGGGAATAAGAAAAACAAAGAATCGACCTGTCATATGATGGATCACAGTGCGGGTTGACTGTTGCCAGGACATTCGATGGTACCTGTCACAAGGTCGCTGCATAGGCCGGGTGGAGAACGTGCAGACAACATGTTCGTAACCGGCAAGGTCGAAACTTGGGATCACGACACCTCCACGACACCTCCACGACGGTAGCCCAAGCTCAAGCAGCAAGGATGGTAGTTCAAGAGCCTTCTGATACCAGAAGCGAAGGGGACAAACCATCGGTCAACCTGATCTATTGGAATCTCAACGAGAAGCTGAACAACATCTACAATGCCCGTTTTACGTGGCTGGACGAGTTTGACAAGACATGCCAGGAAGAATGGAAACGACATTTGGAGCAGAGGCTGGAGTGGAAAAGGGAAGCTGACGCGGAAATCTCTCAGCTGCAGGCGAGAGGGTTCAAAGCAGAGGCGGGTCAGCTCGCCGAGAAACTGCTGTCTGATGACCGTGTGGCGAACCCGAACAGCTTCAAGCACATACACATGGCGCCTTCAGGCGGGGCCATGTTCATCGTTGCCAGCCTTGACATGGACAGCTCGGACAGGACCGCCTCGCATACGGACACCGGCATCGGAGGCGGGATCTTGAGTGACAGCAGCAGCGACGACGGCAGCTCCAGCGTGGACACCAATGCTTCGAGCGACTCAGAAGATCCGCTGTGCCAGGACAGCACGCAGACCCAACCCACAAGAGACAGACCCGCGTATTATCCAAACCTGTCCAGCTTTTTAACTCAAGCCCCGTCGGCTCCCACAACGTTGAATGCGTCACAGCTGCTTTCATCAACTACACTTTCCCTGACACAGCGACAGATTTTCATAGCACAGAAAGGCTTTGCCTTCTGTTGTACTTGCCTTTGTCCTGGCGTTCTGGTTGCAGCTGTGAGTATAGATCCTGCGGGACCAACTCACGCTCTGGCACCCCCGTACATTGGCCACGATCTGCAGGGTGTCACGGCGCACTTTAGAGAAGTGCGCAACGAGGAGTTCTCAGATTGGAGTCAAATATTGCTGAAGTATGGGCAACAAGATATGCTTTTGCAAGCCGCCAGGCATAGTGGCGTGAGCTCAGCGGCTGACGATCAGCCTCCGTTTAGTCACAGGCAATCATCTGACAAAATCTTTGGTTGCCGCGCACAATGTCTCCCTGAGGCTTCGGCATCTCCACGCAATGTCAGAGTGGGATGAACTGCGGAAGAAGTATGCATCCAGGGCAGGACGTGATACGAAACCAAGGAGCAAGCTGGACACATTACCTAGGACTATCCAGGCAGCCTCAGTCCCTGATGGGTCGCTGACCTTCTACTGGCCACGGCTGGAGACTGGCAGTCTGACAGTACTATACTGTCCAGATCCCAGCTGCCCGACTGGTATATTCCCGGCAGCGGGTCGAGGTGCGAAGAAGCCGGTGCGGCACTTTAAAGAGCATGGGCTTGACGTGAAGACGCTAAAGCAGGTGGTCTCTCTGTTCGGCCTACAAGGTATACTGCTATTCGAACGCATTTTGCAGCATTCACAGATTGACAAACATCTAGTATTGGATACAATGGGTCTTCCCATCCTGGCCCCAAAAGGTCCGCAAACGGTACCCGGGACTCAAAAAAGGTCCCCTTCGACTCCTTGCAGACAAGTTAGTGAACAGACCCCAAGCATAAGCGAACAGCGACTGATTTTGTTAAAGTGTGGTGCCCGAAGCCAGGCCTGTGATAAGAAGCGTCCGTCCTGCTCGCGCTGCGTGCGACTCCAAAAGACTTGCGTCTACGATCCCATAGTCCCCGCAGGAAGCGAGGAGGGTCGGGTACATCAGGTCTTGGACAGCAGGAAAACCAAGCGGGGACGGGGTTATCATGTTGAATATCTCATTCGCTGGGACAAATCCCAACGGGAAGCTTCAGATGAGTGGGTAAACGCAAAAGAATTGGCACATGCACAAAAGGCAATCGATAAGTACAACCGACAGCATGCGCGCAAATTGGTCAAGAATCCACGAGCACTCCGGCTCACCGACCGCAGGCGAAGACTACAAGCCCACCGCATCAGCTACGGCCGCGTACTCGGGCAAGCACCATGACCCCGACCCGTCAGCTACGAGCACGTACTCCAGCAGGTCGATCTGCGTAATCCATAACACAACGCTCTCAATAGACACGAAGAAACCGGAGGGACTGGCGGAAAGAGCACAGAATGAAACGCGATCAAATTATCCAGATTCCTGAGGAATCATGCCTTGGAAATGAGCATGATGATAATAAAGTGGCTGAAACTAAATACATCCGCCAGACTAGTACTTCCTGATCTTTTTTGGTAGTCTCCTTGTGTCCCTTGGGGTGCGGATTCCGTGCACCGTGTCGGCGTGGTTTTGGAGATGCTGCTTATGAATCAGCGTGACCTTACAGATCCGACAGACCCAATGCTCGCCTGCCTCGTGCATATCCAGGTGCTTGTAGAAATGTTTCCTCAGGCTGAGTTCATTCGCAAACAAACGGCAGTCTTGGTGGAACCTGGGGTCATCTGCGTCGTAACCCGCGTGTACAGCTTTGTCCACGCAGATGAGGCACCGGACGACCTCACCGGCGACATCCCTTGATGTTGATTGCCTGATCTGGTCCAGCGTCTCCTCAGGAGTCAATGTCGTGTCCACCGGAGCCCGGGTCTGGTAGGTGTCGGTCAGCTTCGGAACAATGGGCTCGACTTCTGTGCAGTATGCCACGAGAGCGTTAATCGCATTGGTCCTGCGCTGGTTCTGACCATCCAGATCACTGATAAGGGGTGCCTCCAGCGCGTCCGGCTTCGGCCACACTGTATTTTCTTCTTAACTATCTATCTGTCTGCTATCTGCTCAGCTATTAGACTCTTCCCTCTAGAGCCTATATACAAACTCTCTAAGTTCTTAGTACTTTTACTTATATTAATCTACTATAGGCTCCTAAAATCTCCTCCTTCTTCCCTTATTTCTTAAGTATCTTATAATTCTTTTAAAAGAATCTTTAATTTTAATAATAAAAATATAGATATAGAATAATATAAAGTTATTATATTCTTTTTTTTTAGTATTTCCTTATATATTCTTTTTTTTATTTTCTTTAAAATATTCTAAATATTTTTATAGATTATTTTTATATAATTATTTTTAAAGTAATTTATTTTAGTTTTTATTTTTAATTAACTATATATTTAAATAAGTATTTTAATATTTATTTAATAAAAGTTTCTTTTCTTTAAACTATATTTTAAAAGTTTTTAAAATTATATATATATATATATATATATTAATAGTAAAGGATTATATTTTTAGTTAGAATTTCTTTTATAGAACTATTTATATAAAGATTATTTTAAAAGATTATTTTTAGTTTTATTATATAATTACTTTATTATTTATTTAATTTATAATATTATTAAAAGTAATATTTTCTAGCTTTATTTATATAATATAAACCTAAGGTTATATATTTAAATAAAGACTTTTATATTATTATTAATATTTTTTTTTTATACTAGGTCTTTAAGTATTTACTATTATATAAAGGGACTATATACCTTTAGGATATATATAGATTAAGAGCAAAGCCTCCTAGCGCGTCTATCATAGCCTTCTGGGCCCTACCCAGTCGACCCCGTGGACGCTCGAAAGCAGAGTCCAAGGTAATATCGCGCCCTTCAATCTGCCGATTGATATCCTCTTTCGCCTGCCGTGCTCTAAAGCCCGCCCGCACCTGCTCAAGCTTCTCATTGCGCAGTGTTTAGAGGAGGGACTTCTGGCGAGCTTTGAGTTCCCGATGCTTTGGGGTTCCGCGGGGATACTTGTTGAGCCTTTGTGTCAGGTCCTGGTATGCTTGACTTTCCTTTTTGGCTTCTTGGACGTCCGCCTCCGTTAGCCGCGTTGGCCGACGCGAACTAACGGTGGCGCCGTGGCTGGTGGCTTGCTCCAGAAGTTTCTGCTGCGGTTCACGATCCCGTTGTATGGCCCAGAGGTCAGCACAAATATTACGATTGAGATAATGCTGCGCGAAGGTGTTGGACCCATGGGCATGGTCCAGAATGGAATCACATAGAGCACTGCTAACGTCCACTGACCCGGTATCAGCAAAATACATGCATCAAATAGCACAGCGAAGAAAATAAGACATACCGCTCTTGTCCATGTTATTGCCTGCCATATACCGAAGAATGTAGGCAATCGTGCTATCAATACTCGCAGCCCGCCAGTCGTCCACTGTCTGGGAAAAACGAGAGTTGGCCCCCCCCGTAAAATTCACACCTACACACGTGCCACAAATTTCTTTTATCCTTCTTAGAGTACTTTCTTCTTAATAACTATTTTAATATTTAAGTTATAATTATATAAAAAGTATATTTAGAGTCCTTATAAAAATCTCTATAAGGCTATAATTTTTAAATATTTAGTTTTTAAAGGTTTTAAATTTTACTAATAAATATATAGTTTTTAAAAATTAAATATTTTAAAAGTAGAACTTTATAGAGACTTTTATAAGGACTTTAAATATATTTTTTACATAATATTGAATTAAGAGGTGAAGAAGTTATTAAGAAATTACTATTAAAAAAGGGTTGGAGAACTTTATATGGCACGTGCGTAGGTGCGAATTTTACCGGGGGGGCAACTCTCGGTTTTCACAGACAGCAACAGTCCGCGTCGTTTGAGCCATCGCTGACTCGGCAATTCGTTGCTGACTCAGTTCGTAGCCCGAGACAGCACTTGAGTCTTCTTGACTCGTCGGAAAATCGGGTCGTCTATTAGTTCAGGCTTTAGACCAAGGAGCAGTTCGTTGTCGCCTGGATGAATCTTGAACGTGCTGATCAGATGGGGCCCCTCGTTCAATTTAGAGTCAAATGCCTGTCGTCGAAAGAGAATAGCCAGGAGGAAGACATGCGGACTGAGCATGAGCGTGGGATCGAACATAAGCTCGGGGATAGTGAAGCATTTCCTGTGGCACTGGTCAGACCAGGAGACATAGATCTAACAGAGAACAACTAGACCAAATGTGATGTCTTTCGAAATGTGAACACTGCCACGGTGAAAAAACCAAGATTCTCGCATCAAAGATTCTCGCATCACCTACGTTGCTTTAGGACCAAGAAACGACTTGGTGAACTCCAATGTAAGCCTTGTGATCAGCCGTGGATGTCCATTTGGATCGTGTGGGACACGTCTCATGACGACTTCGATATATCGGAACCTCATTTTGAGTATGGCTCCAGGAAGAGAACCCTGGGGGGCCAGCAGAAGCAAGAAAAGCACGACCAAGACACTTGCCTCGCCGAGTTTGAAGGCCTTCTCCTGGGTGCGCAGGGTCGTTGTGATCTGAAGCTTCAGATCGTTCAAGGTCATGGACCTGTTCACACGCGGGTTGGTCTTGAGAGTGCTTGCCAGGTATGCTAGTGCCTCTACCGCTTGTCAGAACGTCTTTGAGCTTTTCCCAGTCTGAGACAAATGTCGGGGCCTTACGTTGTTGATTGAGCGCTTGCTAATGTGCTTGTCAATCTTGTAATGTGAATGATTTTCGAAAATCATTCGGAACTTGCACCAGAAGATAACAAGCGTCTGCCTCGACTTGATCTCCCGTTTCTTTTTGCCATTGAAGAGAGTTTTCTGGCCCATATACCAAGCCAGGAAACAGCAGGCGGTCGATAAGTCGATACGTTCAAGACGTCCAAGCCAATCTGTCGTGTCCATCACTGCCTTGCAGTACCTGCTCACATTAGCCTCGAGTCTGTCGACGGCGGTTGGTGTGGCACGTACCAGATCCAAGATGCTTCGCAGGAGGCAAGCTGCTTTGCGGTCGTCTCTTTGTAGTTCTTCCTCATCCAGTCTTTAGGGTTAAGGGACTGAATACCCTGTTGATAGAACTCCGGTGGGAAGATGTTGCCGTTGAACAGATGGTCATCAGTGAGCTGTTGATTACTGCTCAGTGATAATAGGTGCGCAATATCAAAGTTTACACCAGCTCGAGGCGGTCGTGCCGACCCTTGGGCATCTGTAGTCTCCACCTCAGAAGAATCTTCATCACTGAGCTTATCGTTGTCTAGTGAGAGCAAGTGCGCCATACTGATTGAGCTATCAGGTTGGGATTGATGCCTAGAACGCTGCTCGGCGTCGGGCATTGACAGCGCTGTTTCGACTCGTGCAAGCTCCTCCTCGACCTCTACACAGTCTTCTTCCTCAAAGTCGAAATCCTCTTCGTTGAAATCAAAGTTCCCAGCATCGGGCTCAGGGTCCATTCCAGTGTCACCGGCGTCGGACTCCTCGTCCGAGGGCCCTGAGGAAGGTGGCGGCTCATATTCCGATTCTGATCCCGAGCACCAGCTCTCGTCCTCAGCCACAGCAGTTCGTGCTTTGCGCTTAGGCATGCTGACTACTAGGCATTCGATGTAGGGAAAGACGTGAAAATCCGTTAAGAGGAAGAAGACGAATTCGATTCTTGCATTAAACTTCAAGCCGTGAAAGACTCACGGAGAGAAAGTCCATGGACATCTAATGAAAAGCAGTAGCTGATGAACAGCCCGACAAACTGCCCGTTGCCCTTCACTGACAATGCGCAGGACACGGCTCTGGTCTGTGACGCATTGTTTGCTGTCCTCGATCTCAACAGGATACGTCGCAGGGGCTGTAAGCCAAGAATGCAGACTTGGCTCTTGCGCAGCACATGCATCCAAAACTCGCCTCCTGTTTTTTTCTAGACGCAAAACCATGGCTCCACGCCAGTCCCAATTTGTGGCTCCGAGCTCCAGTCTAGTGAGAGTTCATCTTAGTGAGGCACAGCTGGTCTGCGCGATACTGAATCTGCTCAAGCGTAACGCATCAGCACACGATGGCCATGACTAGTGTTACAAGGCCACGTTGGAATTGGCCCCTGAAAATGAAGTCTCGCCCCATTTGAGCTAACACTGCAGTGCTCGGCATGCATGCACGGTGACCCGGCCTGCAGGAAGCGTTGATACCTGCAGCAGATTCCTCTGGAGCAAACAAAGGCTTCCTTCATTTACCAAAGTACCTGGGCTCCTGGGTTTGCTGGAGCCGGTGGCTAGAGTTGCTTCATGTTGCCATGATTAAATGTTGCCATCCTCTTGCAGAGGCGTTGCGGACAGGGACCTTAGACACGTGAATTAGTAGGAAGGAGCACTCGATAGAACGGCAGGGCATTGACACTGTGGGGGTGAAGCATCTGAGACTCGCAACACCGAATCTCGCTTAGTGACTCAAAATGAGTTCTGTTGACCATGTTGCAGCATGGTCTGATTTCCGGCGTGAAGCGTGAAGCGTGCCCACTTGGCCCGATTGACATGGCACAGGGCGACGAATGGCTGGTCTCTGCGAATGCCAGGCCGCCAGGCCGCATGACTATGGGGCACAAATCGGTAAATAGATCGACATAGCGGCAAGCGAAGAAGCCCTGTGGCCTCGGTTGCAATGTGACTTGTCTGTTTCGAGAACATTATTCTGCAAGACCCAATGCGTGCCTGGCCGACGGAGCGACCACCCACGGCTGACCATTCTAGTGAAGCGGACAAGCCGGCCATGTTACCATGGTGGCCCAGATGTTACCAGCACCGTGGTGGAATGCAAAACTTACCACGATGATGAACTTTGGCAGCATTAGTGTCAACAATAAAATAATGAGCACCATTAGACCAGAGTCAGACATACTCAACGCGCCTCCAGTTCACTGAGCATATAAAGACCGTGAAGTAATCACACCTGTTTCCGCCACTGTTGCGTAATTGCGCCAGCCGACCTACCCAAAGCTGACCCTATACGGTCGTCTGACCAGCCCTTTTGTTTCATACGTGCCAGATTCTGCTTATCTTTGGTCGTCCATCGACGTATTCCAGATGCGGGGGTTTTGCCTGATCTGCGGCGGCGATGCTTGACCGCCGGGGCAGATCTCGTGGGGATGTCAAAGCCCTCTCTAGAATCGATGTCAAACTCCTGCTCCGTGTGATCTTCTGCGCTTGTATTGAACGCGTTAGATTCTTGAGCACTGTCTCTACTATACCCGATGTCTTGTCGAAGGGTGTGAAAGTCGATAGGGTAGAGGTCGTTAATAGAAGGATTGCGAAGTGTAATAGACGAGTTAGAGCCGATGAGTTGAGCCCGCTGTAGCATCCGTTCTGCTACCCCGACGAGACCTTGCATGTTCTTGATCTCCCGGTCCATGATGAGTGACCTGGCTTGCATGTTATGATTCCCTTCCTCATGACTCGTATCATATCTCTGAGCTGCGGGTCAGGCGTCTTGTTGGACGGTGACCGAGTGAGTCCTCGGTATCTGCCATCAGAAGGGTCCTTGTTAGTTGTGGTATGTCCTGGTCCACGAGCAATATTCCTGACACCATCACCAGAGCTGTGTTCAGACTCATCTAGCAGCTCAGGGCTATCGTTAACCTGTACTCCAGGGACAGATGACCGTCTAACAGACGGCCGTCTAAAGATAGCATCTTCGTCGGATAAAGAAATATCCTGCTAGCAGGGTATAATATATCCTCTGTTATTAGACGAGGCATACTTCCTGTTTTTAGATAAGTTATCTATACTACTTAACTGTACTAGCAGCTCCCTTTCGTTTGTAACAGAAAGACCCTCGCGTTCTTAGGCATGTCCACCTTTATTACTATAAGCACTGGCCTTCCCGGATTGGTTCACACCCTCCGCGTTGCCGCCAGCGTCTATATTAGAGTCTTTAGAGTCAAGTCCATTACCAGGGACTATCTAGTAAAGCCCTGACTAAGGGATACGGATAGCTCAAACGGCACCGCAAGCAGGGACATAAGTCAAGGTCAGGACACTGCTAGCACTTATAGTAAACATCATATAGTTGAACCCCACAGAAACCATATAATGGTAATCGCGTGAGTGTTTCAAACGTACCCCAGATCTATGCCCTCAGCTCAAGCATCAATAATTCATCGGCAGTACCAGACTCAGCCAGCCCATTGTAGTTATCGCGGATACCAGTCAAAGTCGCAGGCTATAGAGCAGGCCGGAATTGGTGGTTAAGGTGGACGGTAAATTCATCGGAACCACATATCTGGCAGTTCTTCCGGCAGTCCCGACACCTATATCGAGTTACGCCCTCGTCGAGTTCTCTACCACAGAGACTACAACCAGAACTCGCCCATAAACTATTTAACGTAGTATTCCTAGCTCGTTTCTTATTCCGTTCCGCTTCACCTCGCGTGCCGCGCGCACCCCTTGACCGTTTCGCCGAGGTACTCGCAGGCGCATAGGACAAGTCCGGCATATCTACAGCGTCGTCCACCTAGTCCTCATTATTCACCTAGCCAAGAGAGGACCGTGGTAATAACTCGCTGATAGCCTCTAGGTGTAGGTAGGGATCACGAGGAACCACCATTGGTACTAACGAATGCCGACCGCGTCTTTCATCGGTGCCCTAGCCCACTCGTACTGTAGAAGGGCCCACCACAGTCTCTCCCACCTTCAATACACAGCAACTACGTCTCATAGAATCGCTCGTCTCCGAATCCCTCGTATCCGAACCTGTGTGCGTTGTCTGAATGTTATTGCTCGGGGCGTTGCTCAGGGCGTTGCTCGGGGCATTACTCGCGTCGTTGCTCGCGTCGTTGCTCGCGTCGTTGCTCGCGTCGTTGCTCGCGTCGTTGCTCGCGTTACCCGCAGTGGCGATATCGTAACTGTAAATAGGGTCGATTGAGCACACGGCTTCGGGCTCATTTGTGCTGGACGTCCTGAACTCTGCCGAACCGCCATTCAAGTTCAAGGTTACCTGCTTGCTCACCGCGCGGGACTTCTTCTATAGAAGACGCGCGTAAGAGGACGCATTATGGTTACGGGTTGCTGCGAACATTCCTAACCTCCTAGTACTGGCACCGTCTCCTACTAGTCTGGACGTTGTGGTGTCATGCTAATAATAAGAAAGATAATAGCTAGAGGCTTGTTGGTTTAGCAATAGAGCGTAGACGGGGCCGGATAAGGAGACGGTGCAGGACTTAGAGGTACTTTAGGAGCGTTTACGACTGTATGAAGGCGCTGCGTATGGCTACGGCTGTATACGGAATAGAAACGGAACCAGTTAGAGGTACTTTAGACTGCCAAGCCTATACCTAGCACAGGGAGCTCCGGTACTTCAGCCGAGAGGCTAATAAGCATATACTATCCAAGGGGGCCCCACAGGTAAAATACTACATTAGGAGATTTTTTATTAAGTAAGTAAACTTAATATATGCGATAGGGGCGACACTGCTAGCCAGTCGCCTTGCCCACCCGGCTAAAGGACCTTAATAACTAATCTACACATTAGTTATTCCTAGCAGTATATAAGACCCGTACCGTCACTATATATATATATATAATAAGTTATTTTAAATAACTTATTTTTAAATATTTAACTATTTTAAACTATTTTTTAAACTTAAGTAATATAAGTAAAGTTTTTTTTTTAATTTATTATTCTTTATTAGTTTTTATAAAAGTTAGCTTATTTAACTTAAAGTTATTTAAATACTTATAATAATAAAGAAAGTTTTATTAATAAATATACTATTTACTTTAATAAGTTAATTTACTTAAGTTTAATTAAAAATATATAGTTATTATATATATTATTAAAAAAAGTTAATTTTTTCTACTTTTATTAATATTAAAATTATTTAATATTCTTTAATAATAATAAGTTTTATACTTACTTTTAAAAGTATAAAAGTATTATTTAATATTTTAATAAATACTTTAAGTTTAAAAAACTTATTTAAACTAAGTATTTTTATTTATATAAATATAAGTAAATAAGTATTAATTATTTAATTTACTTAAAATTATGTTATTTATTAATAGTTTAATAAAACTATAAAATATATAAAGCTTTTAGCTTATTAATAGTATTACTTTTTAAGTTCTTTTTAAACTACTTTAATATTTAATTCTTTTAACTTAATTAGTTTTAAACTATATATTATATATAGAATAAAAGAGTTCCTTTATTTATAAGTTACTTATAATAAGTTAATTTAAATATCTACGTTTTTCTTTTTATATAAGCTTTTAAATATAAAAAACTTTAAAAAACTTATTAAATTAGTTATTAAAATAAAGGAATTAAAATTAATAAAAAAGTAAATTTACTTAAATTAATAATAAGTTTAAGTTAAAGAAACTATAATAAAAAGCTTTTTTATTTATATAATAATATTATTTTAATAAAAATATAATTTAAGCTTTTAAAAAATATTATAAAAAAATAATATACTTTATTTAAACTAATAAACATTAAAATAATAAGAAGAATACTTTAAATATATACCTTTAAAGTATTTTAGTTAAAGCTAAGTTTATAACTATTATAAATCTAAATAGGGTATATCGAATAGAGTAAGTTAACTAGATTTATAACTATAAATAGAGAGTATAGGAGGACTACTTATATATACAATCTGACTGTATAATAGTGGAGCCCCGTGCTCGTGACAAAATCGCTGCCACAGCAGTCCACCATCTACCACCAGATCTTTGGCCAGAACATGCAGGGGGGCTCCTCCCCAGGCCCGTACCGCAGTTTCCAGGTGGCAGAAGGCAGAGTCAGGGTCGCAACCTAGCAAGCTAGCCGCTGGCTCCTCGCAACGAGCCAGTCGACCCGGTCGACATCAAGCGAACAACAGCGGCACCACCAGAAGCTCGCGAAGCAATGGCAAAGACTACAGCAGCGTCAACCACACCAGGAATTGCAAGCACCGATACTACGGTAGCTACATAATTGAGAGGGATCTGTAAGAGGACGGAAATTCGCGCACCCTTTTTTAGAAGTTGCGCACCCATTGCTAACTAAGTAGACCCACCCGTGTAAATAAAGTAACTTTAATAAAAAAATAATATTCTTATCCTTATTAATAGAATATTAAAATATAATATATTATTAATATATATTTAATAAAAAAATTAAAAATTAAAATAAATTTTATATATAAATAAAAAATAAAAATTAATAAATAAATATTTATTTAATTTTAAAACTATATTTTTATATTTTTTATAATTCTTTTATATTTTTTTTAAAAATATTTAATATAAACTTTATTTAATATATTAAAATAATTTAAATAAATAATTTAATAATAATAATAATTAAATTATAAATATTATAGTATATAAAGTAAGGTTTAACTATATTATATTTATATATATATTATAGAAGGAAGGTAGTTTTATAGGAAAGTCTACTAAAGCTTTTTAGAGTAAGCTTAAAGAAGGTAGT
The DNA here is from genome assembly GCA_000800745.1 of Diaporthe longicolla. Taxonomy (NCBI): domain Eukaryota; kingdom Fungi; phylum Ascomycota; class Sordariomycetes; order Diaporthales; family Diaporthaceae; genus Diaporthe; species Diaporthe longicolla. Next base: position 29,543 of record JUJX01000374.1, read on the forward strand.
CTATATACCTATTAGCTAGTAAATAACTAGTAGTTAACTACTAAACTTATAACTACCTATCTATATATAAGTATAGCTATACCTTATAGATACCTATTATAAGTACTAAAGCTATAGAAAAAAGTATAATATTTTTATTACTTCCTACTATAATATAATTAACTAGAATCCTTTATATAAGTATAATACTTCTTAATTAATTCCTTAGTATACTTAAGATTATACTTTATCTTCTATTTATTATACTAAAAACTATATCCCTTCTATTATATAAAGTACTTAACTATCTTATTAAATAACTTATAGTTAAATATATACTTAATCTTATAATACTTTTTATCTTTATTAGCTAATAAGTTAGTATACTCTATTAATAATAGTTAAAATACTTATTAGTTAAACTCTTTATTCTTATATACTTTATATAGTAAAAGATATTAAATAGAGATAATAGAGTTAATATAGTCTTTATTCTTTTTAAAATTAAAGTAATATACTAATAGAGAAATCTTAATAATAATAGTATATAAGCCTTCTTAAAGTACTATAAGTTTAATATTTTATATTTTAAAAAGAGGCTTATATATCTTACCTATTTTAAGCTAAACTTTATTACTAATATTAAATTTAATCTATTAATACTAAGTATTATATTATATTTTATTATTAAAAGTAATAATATTTATAGCTAATTATATATTATATTATAGATATTTATATATAAAGTAAATATTTATAGTTTAAAGAGAAAGTTTAAAACTTATTAATCTATTAATAAGTTTAAAGATCTTAAACCTAAATAGAAACTTATATAAACTTATATTAAATATATAAAAATAAGCTTTATTTAAATTCTATTATAAAGCTAAGAGTATATTAACCTAATTATAGTTAAAGTACTTAGTAATATAATAATAAAGTACTAGCTTTATATTTTAGTTCTTATATTTAAATTACTTATTAGCTTAAAGATAATAAACTATAGTTATTTAAAGATATATTTTAAAGGTTTTTTATAAACTTTATTAGAATACTAAAAGAAACTTAGTATTATAGTTTAAAATAATTATTTATAAGTATAACTAATTACTTAATAATAACTAGTATATTAAAATAGCTACCTAATTACTAGTAGTATATATAGTATATTTAAGTATTAGAAGTATATACTTTAATATTTTATATATAACTAGTATTACTATATTAAAAGAATTAAATCTTTTAAAGCTTTAAAAAGTATTAATTAAAAGTATAAATAGTAAGGTAATTATAAAATCTATTATAATTATATATATAAGTTCTTTAAAGGCTTAAATTAGCTAAAGATTTTTAAATAGTATTTAGTTATCCTTATATTATACTCTATATTAATAATAGTATTTAATATAGTTTTTAATTTTATATCTCTTTCTTTATATATAGATACCTTTAAAATTTACTATTATATAATTATAGTTAAAATAGTATTTATTATTATAAGTACTAGCTAAAATTTCTTAAATTAGTTATTAAAAAATATATAAGTATTTATAACTATTATTATTATAATTATATAATAACTAATTAACTAAATAGAATATATATCTAAGTTTTAAAACTAAGATAATATCTTTATTATTTTTAATAATAACTAGCTTATATTCTACTAAGGTTAGTATAAAAAGACCTTTAATAATCTAATTATAGATAATATTATACTTATAGGCTTTAGTAAAATACTAATAAAAAAAGTTATTTATCTAAACTTTAATAATAAATAGAATATAATTATTAGAATTATTTTAAATTAAATTAAAGATAAGCTTTTTAAAGTATTCCTTAATAACTAAATTACTAAAAGTTATAAGCTAAAATAAAGTATTAAGTACTAAGTTAAAGTATTTTATTAAATAATAGACTTTAAGCTTATACTTACTTAAATAAATACTAATATTAATAAGTTAATAATTAGATTAATCTATTAAAGTTATATTAAATAAAGTTTATTTAATAATATTATAAATAGTATTATAATTTATTAAAATAATAATAAAGTAATTAGAAAAATAAAAGATAATATATAGATATTTAATAGTCTAAATAAAATATATAACTTTAAGCTCTAAAGAGCTATAGTTAAGCTTTAGCTTAAATAGATAGTAGTTAAAAAATATTACTAGTTTAATAACTATAGAAAGTATATTTTACTTTAAAGTAAATATTATACTATTTTTTAAATAGAAAACTATAATATTAAAGTTATATTAAAGACTACTATTTACTTAAAGAAATAATTACTTATCTAATATTATATAGTATAAATAAAGCTCTTTATAAATATAGGCTTAAAGGGTATTAAATAAGACTATCTTTTAAAAAGTAAGTTTAAATTAAATAAAGATAGTAAAAGCTAGGTATTTACTTTTATTATCTACCTTAATATAATTAATAGCTTAACTTATAGTAAAGAGAGCTATTTTATACTTTTAAAGTAGTTTAGAGATCTATATATAGTAGGTAATTATTATATAAAGAAATCTTATAATACCTAAGTATATTTTTAATAACTTTAGTATTTTTAGAAACTTAAAGTTCTAAAATCCTTTAATATATTTCTTAGTTATAGAGAGTTTAAATAAATTAATATAAAAGCTAAGTAGCTTAATAGATAGGTAACTAAGGAAGAATTCTTTAGGGAGATAAAGATACTCTTTTTAAAGAATAAGTTAAAAATAATAGTTAAATATTTATAGTACTCCTTAAAGGTATTAAAGAAGATAATTATATTATTAATAAAAGTATAGTAAAATTTTTTATATTTCTTTAAAAGCTAGTTTATAAAGTATTAAATATAAGCTAGGGAGTTATAATAACTTATTAAAGTAACCTTAAAGTATTTAAAACTTTAATAATTAATTATAGTAAATTAATTATAATAAACTAAGTAAATAAGAAACTAGTAAAAAAATATAGAAATATCTATAACTATAATCTACTTTTTATTATAAATAATATTAATTAAGTTAAATTATAAAGATAATAAGTAATTATTAAGTACTATTTACTTATTAAATAGTTATAAGTTAATAATAATTTATTTTTTTTTAATACTATAAATAATTTATTATACTATAAAGATAGAGAGTATAAAAAAATAAATTTTATTAATCTTTTCTATATAGCTTTATTTATAAAGTTTATTATAAATTTTATTAAAAACTTTTTTACTCTTTTATAATAAAAAATAATAATAGTAGTTAAGCTTAGTATATTATTAACTATCTATAAGTAGGATCTTTATTATATACTTTTTAAGTATATTAATTAAACTTTTATTCTTTTATAACTTAAAATAAAACTTAGTTATTTTATAAAGCTTTACTATAAGTACTAAGTTTTTATTATAAATATAAATATTATTCTCTATAACTAGAGATAGAGATTTATCTAGGGTTTTAATATTAAGTAAGCTTTTAATATAATTTAGATAAGTAGTATTAGGTAATATCTTTATAATTTCCTTAAGATTAAAAAACTTAGAATTAAAATCTATAATTACTATATAAATAGTATTACTATAGAGTATAACTAAATCTAAATTAATATTAAATAGTTTCATATTAATATTTTTTCTTTATATAAAGATAATAATATTTATAAATATTTTAAATTTAATACTTATTAAAACTATACCTATACTTTAGGTTAAAGTCTAGAATATATTATAAGATCTATATATAAGATTCTTATACTAAAACTTAGTAATTAATATAACTTAGCTTATTAAGTTAGTTAAAGCTAAAGCTTTAATAATATTACTAAAATTTACTATAAAGTAAATAGAATACTTATAGTTATAAATAGTTTTTAATTATATATACTTATTAACTTTTATAAGTTTAAAGCTAGGGTTAAAGAGTATTATAAATTTAAGAATATTTAAATCTACTATAGTATTTATAATAGTAGAGTATAAAAATATAAATAAAAAGGTATAACCTTTTAAAAGATTAATATAATATATAGTTATATATATAGTCTAGTTAGACTATAGTATAATTATTTAAGCTAATATTACCTTTTAAATAATAAGTTTTACTACTTTCTTAAAAATAGTAAAAGGGACTTTAAAGTTATAGCTATTTAAGTAAGTAATAGTTTAGTCTTTAAATAAAATAATAATATTATATAAATCTAACTACTTTATACTAAAAAGGTAGTTAATAATAAGCTAATTATTATTAATAATCTAAGCTACTCCTTTTTATTTTATTAAATTTAGTATATTATTAGCTTTAATACTAAAAGTAAAGAAAGTAAACTTAGTAAATTTATTAATAAAGAAAAGCTTTCTACTAATATCTTTAATACTTTATAACTTTTTAATAGTAGGTTATAAGATAATTTTAATAGTATACTTAAACTTAATAAAGTATAATTATATAATAAATAATTAACTAGTATTAGTATTAAAATAAAACTCTATATCTTTACTATTAAAACTATTATAAACCTTAGTATATAGGTATATAAAACTATTAAGTATAATAAAGTTAGTAAGCTTAAAAGGTATTTCTTTAATAATATTTTTAATAGTATAAATAATATACTTTTATACTATATTAACTAAAGTAGTATTATTATTAATTAAAATAAATTTAAAGTAAAAATAAATTTAGTTATCTTCTAAACAGTAGAATAAAGTATTACCTAAAAGAAAAGTAGTTTTATAATAGCTATATATTATTTTAAAGCTTTTAATACTAGGAATACTATAATAGTTATTATATAAAAGAATATTACTTATAAAACTAGAATTACTATTAAAGTTAAATTACTCTAAGTTACTATTTAACTAATTAGTAAAAGTATAGTTAGGTTTTAAATTAAAACTATTAGTAGGTACTATATTATTAACCTTATTATACCTAGTATATTAATTATTATATAACTTATTTTTATTATAAAGCTTATAGTTATAACTATTAAACTTACTTTAGTTATTATCTTTAAACTTTAAATAATTATTATATTTATAGTAATTATTATTATAGCTAATATTTAAATAATAATAGTTATTTTAATAATTAGTATTTAAATAATAGTAATTATTATAGTATAGGTATATATTAAAAAAAGCTTTAAAGAATTTATTAAAACTATAAATATCCTTAGTAAGTATTAAAAGTATACTTTAATACTTATTAATATACTTTATATAGTTTTTAAAAGAAGTAAACTTATTAAATAGCTTAATATTCTATTAGAATATAATAGGTATTATATTCTAAATCTAATAAAGCTAACTATTTTAGTTATTATTATTAAAGGAGAGAAGCTTTATTATATATATTTAATAAATCTTCTTTTAAAAGTAGTTATTTAAAGTTTTATAGTTCTTATATAATACTCTAAATATAATATATATTAAGTTATACTTATTTATAATAATAGATTAGTTAATAATAAATTACTTTTTTAATATATTAATAATAGCTTTTATATTATTATTTAGAAAAGCTTAGTAGTCTTTATAGGTAAGCTTTATATATTAGTAGTAAAAGTAAAATTCTCTAAAAGTCTATATAATAATAAATAGTATCTTATATTAATAATTAGATAATATATAATAGTTATTAAGAAGACTAAGTATAGCTTTTTTAAAGTAGTTAATATTTATATAAATAGTATCTTTATTAGAGAATACTAAACTAAAACTCTTTTTATTATTATATAAAAGGTTAAAGATATTTATTTACTTTTAAGCTTTTAATTTATTATATATTATACTATATATTAGTAGGTTTATAAAAGTATAAGCTAATTATTTTAATTTAGTATTAAGTAGTAAATAGTAAGAAGTATATATATAATTAATATACTTTATTACTTTTATAGCTTTATAATTATAAGAAGCTAAAAGTTAGTTATATAGATTAAGGTATTTATATAAAGTTAAATAAAGAAAATAGCTTTATAATAATTTATAAAGTAAAGTAACTAAAGAGGGTTTAGATAATATACTTTATAAGCTAGAATATTAAAGATATTCTAAAAAATAGTTATAAAGTAGGTAGAATAATACTAGTAATATACCTAATAACTAAGGTTTTATCTTCTACTAAAGTAATATATAAAGCTACTACTCTAATAGTTAAAAAAACTAAGTATTACTTAAAAGTACTAATTATTTAGATATTAGTAATTACTATATAAGTAATAATATAGCCTTTTAAGTATCTTAAATAAATTATTAAAAGTACTTAGTATAATTCTATATAAGTAAAACCTAGCTATTTTATAAACTTAAAGCTAGTAATACTAAATTATATTAATAATAGAAATAGTTAAGGTAATCTAATTTAATTAACTAAGTAGAGTAATTATATTCTACTAAGTAGTTAGGTTCTACTAAGTAATAATAGAATTCTATTAAATACTTATATAATATATAGTATACTTATATTATTAGATAGCTAAAGTTAAATAATTAATTAAGCTCTTTTAGTATATTTTAAATAGATAACTAAGAAGGTAGAAGATTATCTTATTAGTATAATAAGTATTTAAATATAACTCTTTAAAATAATACTAATACCTTTAAAAGAGTAATTAAGTTAAATAGAGTAGTTTTATAATATAAGTTAAATATAGCTTATTTAAAGAAAAGCTTACTTTAAATAAAGTAATAAAATAGTAGTATATTATTTAAAATAATACTTTAAACTATAAACCTTACTTCTTATAAAGTATTATTTATACTATATAGCTAGTTTTTAGTAGTTTAAATTCTCTTAGTTTATATATACTACTTTTATACTAGGTATATATATTTATTCTTATTATTTCTATTTAAAGGGAAATCTCTAATAATTTAATTATCTTCCTTTAAAGTTATAGTTTCTTTTAAAGTAGGATAGTTAGAGGTTAGATTACTTTCTACCTTTAAATTCTCTAGTAATTCTATTTCCTTTTAAAGCTTACTTAATTTTTAAAATATACTACTAGGTTTACTTAAGTATTTAGTATTAATAATATTCTTTAAAGAATTTATTTAAGTTTAATAAATATTAAGGAGGTTTATATTAATTTTTAACTAATAAGTATTATATATAAGTATATTTAAGACTAGGAAAAGAGTTTCTAGTAGATTTATTTATATTAGTATTTAGGGAGTTTAATTAGTAAATAGTTTTATTAGAAAAGTATTAGGTATTTTATTTAATATTATACTTATAATTAAATATAGTTATAGGTTAACTTTTAAGAAATAAAATATAATATAACTTAAAATAGATATAAAGAAAGAGAATATAGAAGCTATTTAATTTACTTATATATATAGAATTATAATATCTATAATATCTATTATTAAGGTACTACCTTTATCTAACTTTAAAGCTTAGGATATAATAATAATATAAAGTATATAATACTAAGTTATATAGTTAAGTATTAACTTTATTAATAATTACTTTATAGGAGAGGGGTAGTACTTAGCTTTATAGTTATAAGTAAATAATTTATATAGAAATAGTTATTAAATTTAAAGCTAATACTACTAAAGTACTATCTTTATTTAATAAGATTAATTATTAAATAAAGGTTAATATTAATAAGTACTAACTTTACTATCTATATTATTAACTACTATACTAACTTTAGGTAAATAGAGTTAAATAATTAATATACTAACTTTAGTTAATTATTTAAATATATAAGTAAAGATAAAGAACTTTTAATATCTCTATAATATAAAAAGAGTAGCTACTAATTATAGTATATAAAGTAGAGTTTAACTATATTATATTTATATATATATTATAAAAAGAAGGTAGTCCTATAGAAAGGTTTACTAAAGCCTTTTAGAGTAAGCTTAAAAGAGGTAGTCTATATACTTATTAGCTAATAAGTAGCTAATAGCTAGCTACTAAACCTATAACTACCTATCTATATATAGGTATAGCTATACCTTATAGGTACCTACTATAAATATTTAATAACTTAAATTATATATTTTATTAATTATATATATATTAAAACTTTTTAAATATAATAAATTTTATATTTAAATATTAGTAATTAATATAATATTAAATTATAAAATAAAATTAATTAAATTTAATTAAATAAAATATAAAGATAAAAGTAAATAAAAGAAATTAAATTATATAATTATATAATT
>JUJX01000375.1:3406-22799 GCA_000800745.1 Diaporthe longicolla
AGATTTCTTTTTTTAATATAATCTATATTAAACTTTTAATTAAAACTATTATTTTTTATATAATTAATATAATAACTTTATTTCTATTATATTTAAAGAATATAAACTATTTATATATCTACTTTAATAATATTATAGACTATATTATATAATAAAAGTATAATAATAAAAATAATTTCTTTTTAATAATATATAAATAAAGATATATATAGTTTTATATATTTAAATAAAATACTAATAATTCTTTTATTAAAGTTAAACTTAAAAAACTTTATTATTATTTTAAATACTTATTTATAAATTAATTATATTAACTATTTAAATATACTAAGTATAATAATATAAATACTAATATATTAAAAATAATTAATAAATTCTACTATTACTATTAGCTTTATAACTTAATACTAAAATACTTTAAATTTAATTTAAAAAATAAATATAGCTTTAATTATAAACTTATAATAAATATTATATACCTTAGTAATAAAACTATACTATATATTATTAATATAATAATAGCTTTTTAAATAATATACTTTTTATATTCCTTTTCTATTAAAAATATATAAGAATCTTTATAGTTAATATAAATTAATATATATTTTAAACCTTTTAATTAAATAGTTTATAATACTAATATTAATTTTACTTTTAATAAGTTCTATTTAAAAATAAAAGTTATAAGAATTACTTATAAATAAGTTTTAACTAAAACTTATTAATTAGTTAATAAAATTAAATAGTATTATAATCTACTATATTATATATATATAATTTTAGTTAATAAATTAATTAAAACTATAAACTTAAAAGTTATTTTATAAATAATAGTTAAAGTACTTAATAATATTATAAAATCTAATAACTTAATACTTACTTTATTAATATTTAGTATATACTTATATATTTATATAAACTTACTTTCTTTATTATTAATATTTTAAAAAGCTATAGTAATTTAAAAAGTAATAAAAACTATTTATTATTACTTTATTAAATAGTAAGTTAATAATATTATAAATAATTATAATAGTTTAATAATACTAAATATATTAATAATACTTTTATAAAGTAATACTTAAGTTTAATAAAAGAAAAAAAGTTAATAAAAACTTTATAAAGTACTTACTATTAAAAGCTATAATATAATACTTAATATTAATAATAAACTAATTAAATTTTAATTTATAGTTATTAAATTATACTTTTAAAATAAAAAAACTAATATTATATAACTTCTATCTATATAAATAAGTAAAGATAATAGTAAAAACTTATTTATAATTATAACTACTTTTAATATAACTATTATAATATAAAAATATTAAAAAAGACTACTTAGATTAAAAAATAAGCTAAAGACTATAATATATATAATATTACTAATATTAGCTATATACTTTATAATAAATAAAAAGTAAAAGAATTTTACTTTTATATTAAAACTTTAATAAAATAGTATAATAAATACTTTTAATAACTTATTTAAAAAGCTTAATACTATTAAAATTATAAATCTTATTAATAATAGTATTTTTATCTTTAAGTTATTTAATAAAAAATAATATAATAGAATTTATATTTTTAATATATATATAGTTTAAAAGATTAAAAGTAAGATACTTATATTATATTATAAATAATCTTATAAAGCTATAATAATAAAGAGAAAAGAAAATTCTAATTTAATTATTAGCTATATAGAGAATAAGTATATATCTTATACTATAATATACTTATAAAACTATACAATATTACTTAAACTTATTTATAATTATAATTAAAGTTAATATATATAATTTTAATAAACTTATTAAAGAAAATTAAGTATAAATACTCTTTTAAAATAATTATATATATTATTAAACTATTATATAATATTATAAAATCTAGTATATATTAGTTTACTATATATTAACTATATTATATTAATAAGCTTAAAATAAAAACTTTAATATTTAATCTATATTTTTTAATTATAAATATAAGTTATAAGAAGAATAATTTTAAAATAATTATAATATAAGTTAATAATACTTTTAATTTAAGTATATTTAAGTTCTTTTAGTTTTTAAAGTAAAAGATTTAAAAAAAGAAACTTTATTATAAACTATAAAAGAAGTTAACTAAAGATAAGTCTTTTAACTATAATAGTATACTAATTTTAAAAAAGGGAGATATAATTTATATATAATAAAAAAGATAAAGAGTAAAGATTATAATAATTAATATTAAAGCCTTTAATAAAATATAAAAATATATAGAATAAAAAATATAAAGTATATATTTAACTTTAATTTATTAACTAAAAGTTATATTTAATTTTATTATTATAATATAACTATAATAACTATTTAAAAAAAACTATAATAAATTAAATAAATACTTATATTAATAAATTAATAATATTAACTATAGAATTTACTTTAAATTATTAAATTTTATTAAAGTAAAACTTATAGTTTTTATAAATAGATTATTTATTAATAATATAAACTTTAACTTTTAAATTAACTTTATAATTATTCTATTAAATAAAGAGTATAATAATAATAATACTTATTAAAATATAGTAGAAAATATTATTTATTAGTTCTTTATAAAGTATAAGAAAGTTATATAAAGTATATTAACTTTAAAAATTTATAGTATAGTAAATAAAGTTAATATAAATATTATATTATTAATAATATTATAGAAAGTTATAGATTAATTAAAACTTAAATAAATCTTACTTATAATATATATAGACTTTTTATTTTTATATAAATACTTAGTTAAGTTAAGTATAATAAAAAAGAAATACTTTATAATTAATATAATAATACTTTATTAATTATATAAGTAAAGAGAGATTATAAAATTTATTAAATTAATAAAAAAGATAACTTAACTAATATAATAATAAAAATAATATTAAATAAAGTTTTTAAAAAGCTTATTTTTAATAATAAGTTATAGCTTTAAATATAAAGTTATATTAATTATAAAAAGTTAGTTTCTATAAAGTATTAAATATAGATATTATTTAAAGAATTACTTCTAATAAAGTAATTACTTTAATAATATTAGAATAAATATATCTTTAAGTTAATAAAATTATTCTATTTAATTAATATTTATAAAATACTATATACTACTAATAAAAGTAAAAAGTTAAACTAATATAATAACTTTTAAATACTATATTAAAATAAAACTATTTTAAACTATTATATTTAACTTTAAACCTCTTTAAACCTAAGTTTATATTATTAGTTTTAAAGTAAATACTAATATTTAAAGATTATATTATTAGAAAACCCTTACTTCTAAATAGTTTTACTTATAATAAGAACTATAACTACTTTTATAAACCTATAAAAGGTAACTAAAAGAGAAAAGTATTATATTACTATATAAATAACTCTAATACTTTTATATTATTATATAATATCTATTATAAGGAAGATATATAATAAAATACTTAAGTTAAATAGTTTTAAAGTAATTTTATACTAATAGTTAAGTCTTTTCTTTAACTATAGTTAATTTAATTTAGTTTAGTTTAATTTAAAGCTTTAAAAAAAGGATTATTATATATTTATAATAGTACTATTATAAAGTATAAGTATTATATTTTTTATAAACCTTATATAAAGAAAATATAAATTAGTAAAATATTAAATAAATTAATAAAAAGTTAATTAAGTATAGAATATATTATTTAATATTTAATAAAATTTACTTTAAATAGAAAGGATTAGCTTATATATAAACTATACTAGTAAGTATTAATAATAATTCTTACTCTAATATATACTTTTATTTTATAGTACTATAGTTAATTAAGTTAGTATAATATATTAAATTAGGAAATAATAAAAGTTTAAGTTTAACTTAACTTTAAAACTTTAAAATAAACTTTTAGAAGATAAAAATAGGGGATTTTAAAGCTTACTTAATAATAAAGTAAAAAACTATTAGTATAAAAATAAGAGTAAGTAGAAAGGATTAAATTATATAGTTATATAACTATATATAGTATATATAGTAAAGTTATACTTAAAAGTTATAGGTAAGTAACTAATTAAATAAAGAATAATAATAAATTAAATTAATATAACCTATTTACTCTATACTATTTATATATATATATAAAAAGCTAACTAATAAAAGATTTTTTCTTTTTTTAAATAAATAAGTATTATAGTTATTAACTTTTAATATATTAAGTATTTAAATAGGTAAATTAGTATAAAAATAATATAAAAATTAAAAATATAACTAATATTAAAAAAAGCTTATTTTATTAAAACTTTAATAGATTTTAATTATATTATATTTATATTAACTATTTTAAACTAATAGAATTAATTAGAAATAAGTAATTAAATATAGTTAATACTATTTAATACTAATTATTTTTAAATTCTATAACTTTAAAAGGTATTAAAGTTATAAGATATTACTTAGGCTTTATAATATAAAGGCTTTAGTTTATACTAAATTATATAGATTTTATAAGTAGGTTTACTTAAGGAAGAAAAGAAGGAAGGAAGGAAGGGCCCTTAGCCTTTAGGTAGAAGGTGTAGGTGTGTGGCTACCTTATTAATAAGGTGCCCTATAAGGACCCCTATAGGTAGGGTTAAAAAATTAGTTATTTTAGTTAAAAATCTAGTTTTTTTTTAATTACTCTTTTAAATACTATAAAATAATAATAAATTTATAAATAAAGCTTAAAAAGGTAATAATATATAATTTAAAATTTATAATTTAATATAAATTATTTAAAAATATTTTTTATTAAAAATAAAGCTAGTAATACTATTTTAAAGCTTTTTAGTCTTAGTTACTCTTTTTTTAATAACTAAAATAACTAATTACTAATAAAAAGTTCTAGAAATTAAATATTAAAAATTAGAAAAAAGATTTAAATATATTAATATTATATTTACTTTATATATAAATCTTTTATATATTTATTTAAGTAGTAGTATTTTATATTAGTTAAAAGAGTAATTAAAAAGTAACTAAATTTATAATTAAAATAATTAATTTTTTAACCCTACTTATAAGGACCCCTAGCTACCCCTTAGCTACTACCTTTAACTAGTTAGCTAAAGTTAACTAATATAGTAAAAAGTCCTAAATACTTAATAATCCTAGCTAATTAGTAAACTATATTATATATTATATATCTTTTAAAATTTTATTTTATTTTTATATAGAATTTAATTTTATAATAATTATTATAAAACTAATATTTAATAAATAATATTATATTTAAATTTTTTTAAAAAAGTTTTATATTATACTTTTAATTCTAACTTTTAATTAAATTTTCTTCTAAGTATAAAATTTAAGATTATAATATAGTAAAAGATATAAGGTATCTAACTATATAATTTTTATAATTATTATTTTATTAGAACTTTAATTATAACTTTATAAGGTAAATATTATTTAATAGATAAAAACTAAAATAAAAATACTTTAAAATAGACTTAAAGTATAATTAGAATAATATATATATATATATATATATCTTAGTATATAGTGTAAAGAATTAATAAAAAAGAGTATTTACCGGTGTATTCTCCGTTTTAGCCGGTGCGAATCTCCGATCTCATTTAGATATAGAGATGTTTGCCTCTTTTACATGCCACCAAAATTCTGAATTGCCAGCCTTGCCAGAACTCCAAACCCAGAACAAACTCCAGACGCTGGCAGTCCCACATCGCTTTCGGCCAGTTAGTCAGTCAGCTCTCAAGGAGTTCCCACGATTATCTCTTTCTCCTCAATAATCACAGGTTTGCCTACCAAATAATAGCCAAGAAAGTTCAATATTGGTTCAGAGAACAAGACTGGGTCGCAGGCAATGGGGATGGGTACCGCAACGGCCTCGCAACCACACGCTCGCCAATTCCACCTCTTTACTACGTCTTGGCCTGGCGTTGGAAGTGTCAATGACTTCCTGGGATGCAGAGTCAATGTATAGAGGCTCCATTGTCAGCTGAAGTCAAGGAGCATTTGGACGGAAGATAGTAGATTGACATGTGACGTTTGCCAGCGCATCTATACCAGCAAGGACAGCGCGGGATTGTGACCCAGTTCTCAAGGTGGCGTAAGTTCCTGGACTTTGGATGAGGTAAGGTGTCTGTGGTATGCTAGGCCCAGACGCGTGAGTAGGCATCGGAAGTTTTGGCTAGGGGCGGTCGCCGCTTGGAAATGTTCATGTCGAGGAAAATGCCAGCACCAACACGGCCTCCAGGGCTTTGAGGCACAGCTGAGTCGCCCTGTTGAATGCATGGTGCGTCGTCAGAATATAACGTCGTGGTCACACTCATCTGACAAAGTACTACCGGTAAACTGTTGCAATCATGGACTAGGTGTCTTCGTGCTATAATAAATGCCCATTCTCAGAGGGCCAAGTCTGCACAATGCTAACATGGAGTGTTGGCCGAGCCAAGTTGTGCTAGCTCACCATCGACCAATATGGCTGTTCTCATCAGTGACCTCCTGCTGAGAGAACCATGGCAAATTATAGTTGAAGCCGGGAAGAATCCAGTAGCACTCAGGTCCGAAAATGTACGCCGGGCGCTCATCGAGTTCCGGATGCCAAACCTCAAACAAGGGGAAAAGATGTCTTATTAAGGAGGTGGGACGACTATCGATTGACGTCTGAGCAAACGGTGAATAGGCAGAACTTAATGTTGAAGTGGCATATAAGTCTTGTTCCTCTGCGCATGAGCCATAATCTACTGTCTGATCAGATGCGCAAAGAAGTCCTTGATGAAGTAAGCCGATCGCTTAGCATATCGCGTCTTGTCCTGTGCCTCAAAGTCTACCCAGGTGACCCCAAACCGGTCCGAGAACCCAGCTGTCCACTCCCAATTGTCCGTAAAGGTCCAGCCAAAGTAAGACTTGATGACCACTCCATCCTGGGACGCCTTGGCAATCGCGGACAGGTATTTGTTGAAAAAGTCGATGCGGTGTGGATCCTCCAAGATGTCATTGGAGCTTTTGGGAACCCAGCCATGCTCGCCCTTGGCCGTAGTGCCGTTCTCGGTGATGTAGATGGGCGTCTGGTAACGGCTCCAGATCCAGCGCAGCAGCTTTGCCCAACCCCACTCGGCGGTCCTCAACCACTCGGTATCGCTCTCTATGCCGCGGCTGATGCCCGCCTTGTTGGTGTCATGGAGTTCCACATTGCCCCTAAAGTCGTTGATGTCGGGCGGCTGGTCGCCCCGGTTCTTGATGTAGAAGGCGCTGTACGAGTTCATGCCGTAGAACTGGGAGCTGCCTCGGATGAGCTTCTTTTCTTCCTCGGTGAACCTTGGCAGCCTGTCTCCTAATTGCGCACGCATGCAGGCCGGGTAGTCCACCTCGCCCTTCCCATAAAGAGGATCAGCAAACCAGCCAATCTCAAACTCATTCTTGCGCTGTGCAGCTTCAATGTCCTCTGGGTCGTTCTCATCCCATGGTTCGGCCCAATTGCCGTGCAGGGTGATCATGATCGTGCCCTTTTGAGTGGGCTGGAACTCCTTCTTGTACAGGTCACATGCGTACCCGTGTGATACCAGTTCGGTGTGTCCAACAATGAACGGCTCCCTACTGCTGTCTCCCTCCGCACTTCTCTCACGGTAGCTGGAGCGCCCAGGCGCGTGGACGCCCCCCGCGTATCCGGCGAGCGTGTACACGCCGGGTTCGTTGTATGTGATCCAGTTCTTGACTCGATCCCCAAATCGTTCGAAGCAGACCCGCGCGTACCGTACAAAGTCGGGCGTGTACTTTTCTTTGTCGAGCAAGCCACCGTAGCGGACCTGGAGTTCTTGCGGTGTATCCCAATGAAACAGGGTGACGAAAGGGGTGATGCCGTTGGACAGTAGCTCGTCAATGAGGTTGTTGTAGTACTGGATGCCCGGCTCGTTGATGGGGTCGTCTTTTCCGCCGAGCGGAATGATTCGACTCCATGCTAACGAGAACCTGTAGGCAGCGACTCCGTAGTCTTTCATACGGGCCACATCCTGCTTGTAAAAGTCGTAGGATCGAACAGCATCTTCGTTGGTACTGGAATCTTTGATGCGGGAGGGCTTATCGTGGCACCATATATCCCAGATCGACAGTCCTTTGCCGTCCTTGTCCCAGGCTCCTTCGACTTGTGCGGCGGCGGTCGCGTAGCCCCATTGGAAGTCGGCAGGGAGGGCGCCTTTGAGGGAAGGGTCGAAGTCGGAGACTGAGTAGCTCGCCATCATTAGTCGTTTGTCACACAGCGTGGTCGTCTCGTTCTCGAGTTCCAGAAACAAGGGGACCAACCGCGTCTTTTAAACCGGGTAACGAGTCTCACCGAAGTGTATGATGGACCGCGTGCGTCAACAAACTGCAGGCATCGTCATGACCCATGCTGCGCGCGCAGCTGGCAAACCGTCGGATCAGCGTCTCGTGAGCGCAGGCGGTAGCTGCCCTGCAGCTCAGGCGCTGCGAACCTCACGATCATTCGTGGAACTGCCCCATCGGTACAAATGTGTCCGGCGTTGTTGGGCCATAGGTTGTCATCCGTCGGGTTAATTGGGAGACAAGTCCGGCAACTAGGGCCGCTGTTGCGATTGCTGCTCCCCTCCCCGAGGCGCGTGGAGAGGACGACTCCTTGTGAAGGGTTAGGGGTGTATGCCTGAGCAATTGTGCCAACACCAGTCTCCAGTGGTCCTACCGCACCCCATTATATTTGATCAGATGGTTCGTAAATTTCTGTCGAAATGGCCATCGTCTCAAGTCGTCTCTGGTATCATTGAAATTTTGACCTTTTTCTTTCTTTTTTTTTCCCAAGAAGAAAAAAAGTGTACCATCTCCGTTGATTCTATTTTGGCCCGGGGAGGTGGTTTGGGCCACAAGCCACATGCGACCTCTGGCGGCCCGGGCTTGTGAGTGGTTGGCCAGCCTGTGACCAGGCGACCCAAGAGAGCCCCCCCCCAAGAAGCATCCACTCATCATTTGCCATGGTAAGACACGTGAAACAGTCGAGGCCGCGAACTTAACACCTGCTACGCACAGCTCACTGTTGGTGACTGTGCGGGACCTCTAAGGTCTCTACCAGTGACCATGGGCCGCCGTTCTCCTAGAAACCTTGCCCAAGGGACATGTTCGAATGTATTCAACCGGAAACAGGATTGGAGGAGGTCTCATAGCCCTGGGCCAAGTTCGTGTCCTGTTGAATCTTGGAAAACTCCTGTGAGCGGCCATACTTCAGCATGGTCTTCCACACAGCTACGAGCACTCCTGGTCCAGTCACAATCATTTGACTTTCCACTGAGCATATTTCTCAGCTCTCACCCGCTTCCCAGCCTAGGACACAGATACCTACGTGTTAAATCTAAAATAAAAATTACAAAGGATGATATCTTACGAGGAATCTGCAGGTCAGTACATCCGACCACTCGTCCGCCTGAAGATCGTGGCATGTGCTCGTCGTTTAATCAGTTATGCTGACCTTTATCCACAGCTTTCGAGGAGTAGGTCTCCATGTAACCATGCAATGATTTATTCAACTCATTAACACGGGGTTGATCCAGATTTAAACTTCAATGTCCTGGGTACATCGTCAAGGCAGCACTGGGCAGAATATCTGACACACGGGTTGAGTTGCTTGATACTTTTGGACCAAATGTGAGTTTTCAAACCAATCTGCCTACATCAACATTTGCTCATAAGGCTCAATCGTCTAGACCAGAAATGATTCTTGGCATGGGTCGTTGATCTCCTTCGCTCAATCATTTTCCAGCTTTGGTCCGACAAGCCTGGCGCCGGAACCGTGGATAGATGGCGAAAGATACCGAATCATGGCAGCCGAAGCGGTCGGAAGATCAGGCTACTCCCTGACGCTGTGGTCCCTTGAGGTTGGTCCATTTCACCTACGCCCGAGGGGATAATTCTGATGAGCACTCTGCGCTCCATGGGCGATGGGACTGACGATAGCAAACAGGAACCACTTCAGGTCGTATCTGCCTCTAGCACAGTCAATGGGTACATTATTTTCGCTTTCGCAAACAGCCTTCAATCATGCGCATCAGATTTCACAACCAAAGCCGTACAAGGGTTGGCCACCAAATTGGGCACTGAAACTGGTCATAAAGGGGTACCTAGGTAACGTTGTTTAGGGACGGTGGAAAGATTATGCTTCATAAACACTAGATTCGATTCTCTCGAGGGTATACTCAGGCCGTCTAATCTAAGAGTAGTAGACACGAATTCTTATTGTATTGTTGTATTAATCAACTCGCCCCGGCTTCCATCTGCTCCCACGTGCCATTCGCATACCACGTTCCAGCCTTCGTGTAGTCACCACTCTGCAAACCGTATGCCGCAGATAAGGCGTAGTACGCGAATCTAAAATACTCTGGCAATGATTCGTCGCCGTCAGATCTCTGCCAAGTCAGAGACTGCTCGCCTTGGGAGGAGCGGAAACGCTCCACGTCGTTGACCAGAACACTCGTCCCAGCGTAGCCCTCAGGCACGCTCGGCCAGCTGAATGTGATATTTGAGGATGTGACGTTGGAAGCTATGATGTCAGGCAAAACAGTGCCGATGATCGCGTCCCCCTCTGATGACATCGTTAGTCTTGCTACGGGTCCTAAAGTGTTGCATTCTAGAACATTCCAAAACATGAAAGACGGGGATCCGTAACAGGTGAAAAGTGATGCTTACGCAGCGCTGCAGCTGTCTGCAAGATCGAGTCAAACCCCCACTTCGCCACGCCGTTGATGAAGAGGCCGACGAGAATACCTTGGTAAACCAGACTTGGCCTCGTCTGAAGCGATGTCCCTGGAATCAACAGCAGCCCAAAGATGTAGTGATGTATACGCAGCGACTCGTTGGGTATGGCGGCCAATAGGCCGATGCATACCCCGAGACAGACGTATAGACCGAGATAGCGAAGAAGTCGGCCTTCCCGCCGAAAGGCCCAGGCCTGTCCAATGAATACGGCGAATATGACCACCACAATGACAACCAGGGAGGCAATTGCGCCTGGTTGCTGGTTTATGTCGTGGCTTGTGAGCCTCGAAAGAGGGATCAGCTCAAATGTGTAGTCTGCGAGGGCAGCGACCCAGCATGGGCCAAGCCATAGTATGGTCTTCTCAACTTGAGCTGTCAGAGCAAGGAGGGTCCGGCGGATGTGCAGCGTGAACATGACCTGGGCAATGAACAGAGCAGGAAGAAGATTCCCCAGAGCGGTGGAGACCAGGGTATATGTGTCGGCATACTTGGGGGTGGATGTTGCGAGAGCTGACTGAAGATAGCACCCAATGAATATTGAGTAGAAGAAGACGGATGGAGACTTGGTGAACAACGACAAGACTGCTGTGTAGACAACAGAAACAGCGAGCAGCTGCCATCGAAGATCCCTGCAGGCCGCACCGCTTCCTGGCTCGAAGGTGAAAGACGACGGGAATGTTGAGTCAAATCCCACACTGTTGATACCGTTGCGGGTCACACTGGGGTAGTTGTTCTGCTGACCGATAAGAGAGACCACGCCACAGCCGCCCTGGGAGTTGGAGATCACCCCAGCATGGATGGCAGCAGAACAAATGAAGGAGTCTGCTCGGTAAATGAAGACAGAAGCATCGTCAGATCCACCATTGGCGTTGGACGTGGGGCCACCGACCACCAGTGTCTCATATATGACTTCGGTGGAGCCCACGAAGCGAGGGTTGAGCACTTGTTGACTGCTGCAGCTTGCAGGGCACCGGAACGCGAACGAGCTGTTTGCAAAAGGCTGACAGTCAATGCCATCAAGACCACACCCGTTGCTCTGTGACCTGCTCTCAAGATTAGCCCAGCTCGAAGACACGTCATATCGACAGGTCGCACCAGAAAGAACCACCACACCCGACTAGGAACGGTGACCCCTGGCCGCCGATATCATCGACCGCGGGTGACTTGTGCATGACGGCGCCGAATGTGGCAATCCAACAGATGTAGAAGACCAGGAGCGCAACCGTCCTTTGCCACCGTCGCGGGAGGAACCTGTCCACCAGGCGCAGGGGCAGTTGCTGCATGCGAGGGAGCAGTGGTCGTATCCTCCACGGTCGCGGCGGCTCAGGCCCTCGAAGCCAGCTCACAGTCGTTCCGTATCTGCGCCGAACACCACCAGGAATGCGGCGCCTCACGCTCTGTATGAACGCGTGGCCCTGAGCCGGCAGGTCCTCGTCGCGCCGTCCATCCGCGCCATCATCTGCAGGCGTCGCTCGAGCGTCAGCGCTCTTCCTGGCTCCAGGCTGGACAGAGTCTTCCCTCCTGACGCCGGCCTCGATATCCGACGGCGAGTTCGAGGAAGCCATCGTGGCCGTTGCTGGCGGGATTTGTCATTGAGAAGAGGTGGGAAAACGGCGACGCGTGTTCCCAAACGTCGTTGGAAACGCTCCTGCGGTTTGATATCGGCCGGTTAAGTGGATCAGAGTGGCGTCGATCCAACAACCCCGGACATAACGCGGCGCTAGAGCTCCTTCGCAACGGCAGCTTGGGCAGGTGGCTTGCGTAACCGCGGACTCGGGACGAAACGCCCGCCTGTGCCCTCTGTCCACTCTGCCCGAAGCCTCCACGTTGAAGCGCCATTTTGCTCAAAGAGCCTGAGCAGCACCAGCGACTGAATGTGACTACTCGAGAATCTCTTACGGGAATTGGTGTACCTTGTGCACTCTTTGGTGATTGCGATCAACTGGTGTCGTCATTTGCGTCGGCATGCCGCCGAGTCAACCAACGCCTAAGAGGACCCGGGGCATTCACATGACCCGTCTATAATAAATGACTGACTAATAATACGTCCGGGGTAAATTAAGGTTCGAGGGTATCTCAAAACAGCGGGAGGCTATCTATCTATTCTACGAGATAGCTGGTGACCCCTGCGCAAGCTTTGAACCCGCCCTCGGCTTGTACTGTGGTAGATTCTGGACGGCCACGTTCCTACTATTAGAGCCCACTAGCTAAGAATGGCACCACTGACTGGGAGACCTCTTTCGAACATTCTCTGACGCTTCCACTGGTGATGTCACATCAGGAACCACATAATCCGTCCGCCCTCCGGCCGAATTTCTGTCTCCATCATCGAGCCTAGCGATCGCGAAACAGCTTCTCCCCACTTACGGTGCTAACGCAGACACACTTTTACAAGCGTGGTCTCTGCTAGTGCTTAATAACCTCGAATCATCCAGAGGAAAGAGTGGCCCTCGGTCGTCGCCCTTCTGTCGGGAAATCTAGTCCAATGGTGGAGACTTTTCTCTGGTCATTACAAACATCGAGAATTACAAACAAGACCAATTTGGTAAGCGTCTGCTGTGCTTTTCAGATATAACCTCCGCCGTAGATACGCAGTTCTCATCCAAAGCTGGCGACGGCAGCATCGAGACCTGCCAGAGTTTGCACAAGAAGATACCTCCAACCCCACGGCGGTACAACACCCAGTCAACAGCCTGAGATACCCTCGTTTCCAACATGCCGGAATTCCACCCCATCACGAACCCGGTCATTCCAAAGGGCCAGGGGCCAAGCAAACCCTCGCTCTACAACAAACCAGCAGAGGGTGTTCCTTTCTTTACCCCGGAGCAATCACCGCCTTCAGGCACAGCTCATGATCCTCAGCCCAACGGCAAGGCCATTCCCAAGGTCTTCACGCCTATCAAAATCCGAGGTGTAACCTTCCAGAACCGCATCTTCCTCTCTCCCCTCTGCCAATACTCCGCCGTCGACGGCCACAAACAACCATGGCACACCGCCCACCTGGGAGGGATTGTATCTCGTGGACCTGGCCTCTCCATCGTCGAGGCATCCGGGGTCCAAGCGAGGGGTCGGATTACTCCTGAAGACCTAGGTATCTGGTCCGATTCGCAAATCCCGGGCCTAGCAGAGATCGTCCAGTTCGCCCACTCCCAGGGCCAGAAGATTGGAATCCAGATCGCACACGCCGGGCGAAAGGCAAGCACTGTGGCGCCCTGGCTCAGCTTTGGGGCCGTGGCGGACAAGGACGTCAACGGTACGGATCCCCGTCTTTTATGTTTTGGAATGTTCTAGAATACAGCATTTTAGGACCCGTAGCAGGACTAACGTTACCATCAGGCTGGCCAGACGATGTCGTCGCGCCCAGCGCCATTGCCTACGCCGACGACCACTGCCAGCCTAGGGCGCTCTCGCTCAAGGAGATCGAGGAGCTCAAGGCGGACTTTGTGCGCGCCGCGAGGCGCGCCGTGGCCGCCGGTTTCGACGTCATCGAGCTGCATAATGCGCACGGATACCTCCTGCACGAGTTCCTGTCCCCCGTCTCCAATAAGCGGACGGATCAGTACGGCGGAAGCTTCGAGAACCGGGTGCGCTTGACATTGGAGATTGTGGAGGCGATCAGGGCCGACATCCCCAAGGACATGCCTCTTTTCGTCCGTATTTCCGCCACTGACTGGCTCGAAGAGTTGGACGAGTTCCCCGAGAGCTGGACGGTCAAGGACAGCGCCAAGCTGGCTGTCCTGCTTGCTGAGCGCGGGGTGGACGTTCTTGACGTCTCTTCTGGAGGTCTGCACCCGGCTGCCAAAATCAAGGGCGGCCCTGGGTACCAAGTCCCGTTCAGCAAGGAGATCAAGAGTGCAGTCGGCGACAAGTTGCTGGTTTCTGCTGTTGGAAGCATCAGAGAGGGTAAACAGGCCGAGGAGATCCTGACCAACGACACTCCTCTTGATATCATCTTTGTTGGAAGACAATTCCAAAAAGATCCCGGCCTGGTATGGACGTGGGCTGATCAGTTGGACATCTCCATCAGTGTGGCTAACCAGATTGCCTGGGGCTTCGGCGGAAGAGCCTCCCGGCCTTCGAGAAAGTCAGATTCCTAAATTCCTAAGGTGCAACCTGCAAGACTAAGGGGCCAGGACTAACTTCAAACTAGAATGAAATTGTAGATGTGGAAGAGACTAGCGCATGGAGATTGATGGAGGTGTCACGAGCACGGGACTCCACTATTGTGCAGCCAGATTATGTATATAAGTGGTCTTCCCACGCTCACTATTCATAGTCAGAAAACCAGTCAACTTGCTCTATTAGATATGCCCTGCTCGGATTCGTGACAGGAGGGAATGTGCCTACATTCCAAGGTTATTAGACAAGAAGGGCAGTAGATGGTTACGGTTGTGGTGCACAGGGAAAGTTCTTCTAGAGCGGAAGTGACAAGTCTCTGTGGAAATTCCCCATATTTTCTATCGTTATACAAAAGGTGGTCCTACGGAGGCAGGCATTTCATGACGAAATGGTGGATGGCCGGAGCGCTGCAAGCCTTCTGGAAATGGCTCTGCTTCTTGTCAACTGGTGTCAACAAGCGCTGCTGAGTTTCACATGAATAGAAAGCAATGAGTGATCCTGAGTTTCTTCGCAGGCAGTGGGCAGTCTGAAATCAGAGCACTGGCCATCTTCGAAGGCAGATAGATCATGACAGCACTCTTATCCTTCTAGAGGTGACAAAGAGAAAACTCCGGCTTGCCCTACCGGTACATCTAAGTCTCCCCCAGAGCTCGGTCGATACGAGTCGACCGAGATATCAATGCTGTAATATCTACAACGGGTCAGTGAGGCTTTTGGTAACTTCTAGTACACTGATTCCACTTTTCCCAAGTATTTATGTAGACTGTACAATATGGGACATAAATTCGGCACGGTGAACTTAGCCATAAAGCCGAGCAGTGACGGACTACGGTGTATTGGGGACCAAACCCCGCCATTTGCCGCGAAAAAACCGAGTAGAGTGTACTGACCGCCATGGACTTGACCCATGTTCCGACCCTGATACCCCGATCTTGGGGACGGCCTATTCAGTATCGCGGAACGTTCCACGGGGCCCTGCGCCCACACGATTGCGGACCTCGGGGGCTAAGTCAGCCCCGACTGGCACAACACAGTGTGCCAGAACCTCATGCGCAGTTCAAATGTTTGCGAGCAACCAGTATAGTGTATGCTTTCCCAGGTTGGTCTGGGTTGTGTCTCATGTCCCCTCATCGTGTCTCTTCTTTATTGGCTGAACCCGAGGACTGCACGTCCTATGATTCGTTGTGTCTTAGTGAAGCCCGTCCACAGCCAGTCGCACAGTGGCAGGAGAATTGCATAGCTGGCCATTGGGGAGGCGATATATGCTTGACAGAAAGTGTGCACGGTATCCACCCAGGGCTGATATGATACGTATGCTACTTGGTTGGACTTGGCCTATGTCTCGGGCCACAAATTTCATCCGCATCAATGAGGGGCCTTTTTCTCAGTAACATATTTAAAGCACAAGGCTTCCCTACATGAACTATTGTGTTGAGCCCCAACCTCGCGTCCTGTGCTGGAAGTTACCGAGACGATTTGCCAGACCCGAAAACGATAAGCGCCTTCGATCCATCAACATTGCGTTCTGCTTGGACAGCCGTTGTTCTGTTCCGTGGACTTGCGACAATGGCGGCCTTGTTTGAGATGATGGCCGATCATCAAGCTCCAGGACTTTCCTGGATCCTCGTCGTGATCGGTATTATAGTATGGAATTCAGACCAATCGCGAGGGGCCATATAGGTCATTGGCCTCCAGGTAGTTTCTAGGTCGACTGACACATTTATAGCTTGTCGGATATCCCGCAGCAAAGATCATCTACAACCTCGTCTTTCACCCGCTACGCCGGTATCCCGGCCCCAAACTATGGGCGGCGACATCAATTCCTGCTGGTTTGAACATTTTGTCGGGGAAACCGCACAAGAAACTGCTGGAGCTTCATAAACGGTACGGCCAGGTTGTTCGTGTGGCGCCGGACGAGCTCTCATTCACCCACCCGGATTCTTGGAAGGAGATTCTGGGTCATGTCAAGCAGGGCCAGCTCGAGAACGGGAAAGACCCAAAGATCTACGACACAGCCCGCGACAAAAGCCTCGTTTCAGCTGTGCGAGACAGACACGGTCCCATGCGCCGCACACTGGCAGCGGCCTTTTCCGCACGTGCCATAGCTGCGCAACAGCCATTGATCAATGGCTATATCGACCTTCTGATGCAGAGGCTTCACGAGAAAGGCGAAGGCGGCACGAAATCGCTCAACATGACCAAGTGGTTTGAATGGGCCACGTTCGACATTATTGGCGATCTGGCTATGGGTGAATCCTGCGAGTGCGTGAAGAGATCGGCTTCTCATCCTCTTGTGGACAACATTGTGGATACCATCAAACTTATTCCCCTAATCCAAGCGCTGCATTACCTTCCAATTCCAGCAAGTCTCAGAGGCCCGATTTTCCTTCTGACTGCGCCGAGAGAAGTACTTGCTGGGGACGAGTTCGTGAGAAGCTTTAGTCAAGCGGCGCTCAAAAAGAGAGTTTCGCTCGGCTCGGAGCGCCCCGACTTCGTGGATGCAATGTTGAGGAAAGGCGGCGAATATGTGAGTTACCTAGGTAGCCCATTACCTCCATTTCTCACGGGTTTCTTCTATCCCGCACAGTTTAATATGCTCACAACCATTTAGCAAATGACGGAAGAGGAAATGATCAACAATATTTCCCTGCTCACGTCTGCAGGTGCTGAAACGACTGGGACCACGCTTGTTACAGCGACCTACTTCCTATGCACACACCCAGAGGCTTTGGCGAAGCTGAACTCCGAAATTCGCTCGACTTTCAAGAGCAATAGTGAGATCCACTACAATAGCGTCCAGGGCCTGACGTATCTCGGCGCTGTCATCTCGGAAACGATGCGTGTACACCCGCCGGCTCCGATAGCATTCTCACGTATGGCACCGGCAGGCGGATCCGTGGTCTTTGGTGACCATATACAGGAAGGGGTGAGTTTGGTTGCCACATCAAGCGTGATACGGCCACGTTTCCAAATATTGGTTATCTCAGGCTGACATTCCACCCGTAGACGACACTCGGCATCTGGCAGTGGGTCGCCTTTCACGACCCTGCTAACTTCCTCTACCCGGACTCTTTTATACCTGACCGCTGGTTGAATGATCGACGCTTCGACAACGACAACAAAGACGTGTTCCGTAAGCTTACAGCCGGCCATTCTGGCCTTCCAAAATTTCTGTTTCGGAGACTAACCCTCAAACGAGAACCATTTTCATATGGGCCACGAAACTGCATAGGCATGAAGTAAGTCTAGTGTTTCTTCACACGTCTTACCCGTTCAGATCATCGGATCTCCCCGTACTTTGGAATTCATGATTCTGACTTCAATGTTCAGTCTTGCATTCGTCGAGTTGCGTCTTATACTGGCGCGCATTGTCTTCAACTTCGACATGGAACTCGCTCTAGAATGCCGGGGCTGGACCGACAACCAAGAACTTTTCGCCCTTTGGAAGAAGCCTCCATTGGATGTGTACTACAAACCGCGCAAGGCCGAGTAGTACCAAAGTTCTTTTTGCTAAAATTATAGGGGTTCTTCAGTTCCTCTATTTGAAGGAATAATGCTTGATTAGATTGCTGCTCTTTTTGTTGATTAATAGACTGACTGGCTATTGATTCGTTTTGTTAAAAGTTTAAGAAAGTTTACTTGTTAACTAGGAACATGTTTGCTGTTAATTGACTACTTCAGGAATGCGCATGTCTGAGCCTTTCTTAGAGGTGCTATAGCTTATATATACGCTTCCTTAGTACCTAGGTACAGTGAGACGAGGAGTTCCACAGATCTAGTCATCGATAAAGATAAACTTAAAGTGTATATAAGCTAAGGCTGTGATTATAGAAGGAATTTAGTATAGTATAGTAATTGAATAAATAGTATTCTAGTATAGATATTAGCTTAGTAAGGCCCTTATTCCTCTTTTAATAGTAGTTCTTACCTATAAGTAGAATTATCTACTTATATATAGCTATACTAAGTTTTAATAAATACTTCTTACCTTACTATAATCTTTTTACTAAATATAACTACTTTAAAAGAAGATTTATATATATTTTACTATTAAACTAATATTTTAATTAGTATATAAACTAGCTAATAAAATCTAATATAGTATATATACTAACTTCTACCTTATAATAATATAGCTAATAATATAATTAATAATAATATAGCTAATAATAATATAATAAATAATAATAGTTTTATTTAATAAATATATTTAATATTAGTTATTTATATAGTTATATATTATTATAGATTTTAAAATTATTATAAAAATTAAATATAATTTTTAATAACTAATATTACTAATAAAAGTAGTAATATATATAAGTTAAAAACTATAAATAAATTAATAAATAACTATTTATATAATAATAAAGTATAGTTTTATAATATATTTTAAATATTTAAGTTTATTTTTAAAAGTTTTTTTATTTAACTAATAAAGTATATAACTTTTAAAAATATAAAATAATTAATAATAATATATTAGTTAATAATATTTTTTTAAATTTATATTTATAAT
>JUJX01000377.1:0-19941 GCA_000800745.1 Diaporthe longicolla
AAAAATCTTATAAATATAAAAAAAGTACTATATTAATCTTCGTTTTTAACTAAATTTAACTAAGATTTTTAATTACGTAATAGTCTTTTATAACTATATATATATATATATATATATTTTTTCTATATATATATAATTTTTTTATATTTATATATATATATATATACGTATATAAATTTTATATATGTATTTATATATGTATATATATATGTGTATATTTGTATATGTTATAACTCTAACTATACTAGCTAGTAAACTTACTAAACCTAAACTTTATAGAAAATATATAGTTTAAGATAAAGTACTAGATTAAATATTATTATAATATTTAGTCTCTCTCTCTTAAAGAGCTGTGTAAAGCTATTAAGGCTATATAGGAGTTAATTAATAGTGTGTGGCTACTGTAGTTGTTTTATAGAATGCTGGACCGCCTTTAGAAGTGTATTGATGTGGGTGGCGAAGGTATTGACTTCTAGTGGGTTCTGCTAGGGAGGATAACTGTAGGTACCTTAATTTGTGTGTAGACTGCTAATAAAATGAGGTCCCTTGAGTTGTGTGGGTTAAAATAGGGGCAATGTAACGGTACGTGAAAATTTAACGTTTGTTACCCCGGGGGAGGTGTACCTACTTGCCTACTTAGGCAGGGGTTGGCAAGTCGGGGTGGGGCAGTGGGGGATCACACTAAGCTCTCTTATCGATTGGATCTAACCGATCTTAGTTCCCAACGGTCCGCTTCCAACAACCAACTGCAGAACTGCATCCAATATTGGACACCCAATGGGCCAATATCCTGATCTTTTCATCCCACCCCACCTCCTCCCCTCCCCTCCCCTCCCCTCGCATTTTACGACATCATCACCCCCTCCCGCCGTCTACGTTGTCTGCTCATTCGGTGCCTACCGAGCCAGCCCTGGACCAAATGCCCAGGCCGCCGGGAGGGGAAGCACCCGCAGACACGATGGAGGGACGGGCCCTGCAAGGGAACAGAACCAGCGCGGCACGCACGAGTGCTACTGTCGTGACAACCTCGCGCTCATCACTCCTGCATTATATCCCGTACCACTCCGGCTTCTCGACACCCTCGTCGGATCACCCCTGCAGCGCTCGCATGAGGCATCTGCACACGTCGAGGATGTTGCCACCACGCAGACAAGCAGATTCCCTCTTCACGTGCCCGGTGCCAAAGGTCCGGAGCAGCTCCTACGCAACGCGGCCTGACAAGGCGGCCAATCTGGCTGCTCGCAACCAGGAGCCGGCGTCCCAGTCGTGCAACCCCAGCTCCTCCATACTTGGACGGTGAGCACTAGGCGTAACTGTTGTTGATCGGCCCAGCCATCCCATGTCTTGCCGTGCCACACGACCTTGGAGTTACCAAACTCGGCTCCTTGCGAGGCTGTTTGGTATCACAAATGCACCGGGAAGCCCTCCACTTCGACGACAGCATCTCGGTCAGTCAGTCAGTCAGTCAGTCCGTCTGTCTGTCTGTCTGTCAACCTGCCTGTCCTGTGAGACTGTAATCAATCGAGGCCCGGTTCGATCGGTGATGGATCAACATTGCAGCTTCCCCAGGTTTTCCCATGATGGCTCGGTGGCAGGAAGAGTGGCATCCGGCGCGTAGAAGTATTGTCCTCCTCCCCCGACAACTGCTTCGAGCAAACTGGCCTCTACTCGTCCACAAAACTGGTAGAAAAACTGGTAGAGTTGTGGGATCATAGATTCGCAGCTCTACCGTGATGCCGAGCTTGGTCCATCTGCCAACCCACTACCAGCAAAGCAACGTACCAACGGCCGAGACCTGTCATGAACCAGAGTTTCAGTTGGCTGCATGATTCTCGCACATTTCCACCAGGCCTTGTTGGACGGCTGAGTCTGACAGTGTTAACCACAACCTCTGGATCCATGAGCGAGTCATCCAAGCGTGGGAAGCAGTGACTATGGTCCACGGTGGATCTGGTGAGAGCTAACCTCAGCTCTTCGGCCCATCTATCCACACCTTCGGCCACGGAAAGCCTCTGAGCGTGCCCGGCGTGGAAGCCTGGTCCCAATGGCTTCCCCACCTGCTGACTTTGCCATGCTCCCTGATCCCTGATCGTTGCCGTCGTGGTTCCTGGCCCCCTGGCCCCTGTCCCTGAGCTGTCGACAGGGGTAGCTTCTCTCCGCCGATCTTGTCGCCTGCTCCCACCCCATCTGGCCCATCCATTGCAGCCTTGTTGCGACCTCCCTCAGTTGGTACCCAGAGACCTGGAGGGAGGAGCAAAATTGGGACAATTCTCCACCATATGGATCGCAGGCTCGCGGACTCAGCGGCACAAAAGCCTGTCAATGTCGGCCGGGTAACCTGAACGGATTCTTCTGTATCCAATTCTTTGTGCTCCGATCGAATCACGAGCGTGAGCTACTGGTAGTTCAACCCGCTGCGAGATGCTGTAATGCCCCTCGCAGCAGGCGATGTGAGGCTTGTATCCTTGCCGGACCGCTTCAGAGTCCTCACTCGTTCGTACATGTGGTACTCGGGAATGCCTTAAGCTTAGCCCACCATCAGCTTATGTTATCGTGCCTATTTCTGCCCACCGATCAAATCCGCGCACAGTTCTCGACGACGCCAGTCGTCAGCTCCAGCGGTCTCGAATCTTGGCTTCTGGTGGCACAGGGTATAGAATCCCGTCATCGTCTATGAGGCAGGGTCTCATCCACGAGGTACATCCGGAATTCTGGGCTCGTCTTCGTTGGCTCTGCACGAACCAGGCCTAGTGGCTTCCACCCTGCAGAGCCCGATTCGTGCAGCTCGGTCTTGCATGCATTCTACTTGCAGGTTGCCAGGCAGTTGTACTGTAGTTTCTTTAGATCCCGGCAGCCGTCAATTCTCTTTTCTGTCCCAGATACCCATCGCGAGTGCGTGCCGGAGATCGTTCGTTTTCACATCGCCGTCGTCGGGACTACTCACGCCTCGCGTGTAGCCTTGAGTTGTGCCGTCAGAGCAATTTCGACGCTCTCTAACAAGAACGTCCTGGGGAGCATCGTGAACCAAGACCATCCGCCCTGTTCAGTGGCGTCAGAGCCAAGCTAAGATCAAGGCAATCTCGGTTGACCTGCGACTTTGCCGTTGGCCCTTCCACCGGGGTGGTATTCGAAGCTGGCCCGTCCGGTCAAGCCCTCTTTGCCCTTCAAGACCCTGGCCGATCCACATATGATCGGGAGGTACCTCTCTCTCCACCGACCAGGCCGTTGCTCACATCCCTCACAAGTCTTCATACTTGACAGCAGACTCGTCTTTCTGCAACTCTTTCGTTTTTGCGCCGATCTACTAGACCTTCGTTTGCGCTGTGGGCGGATACGACAGTTCTCGCACTCGCGACCTTGAAAGATGGTATCTTTCTACAGGCCATGGGCCTTTGCGGCGCTTGGATCGGGGGCCCTTGCTGCAGCTGCTACATACCCAAACGGCACTACTTCGAGCATTTGCGCCGATTGGTGTTGGAAGACAATCACGGAAACGTTGACTTATGCGGAGCCTACCACTGTGTACCAGACGGTGACAGAAACCGCTGGTGGACCAGTCTACGGTGATCCCAGCGCTTCTATCGTCACCTCGTGGAGGACGACCACCGTCACAGTACCCGGGGAATCAAGCAACCATACTCTGACCTCATGGCAGACCTCTACAGTTGTTAGCACGGAGGAGGACAAGACGACCGAGAAAACGACAGAAACGGCCTACCAAAATGCAACTATCACGTAAGTACTACTGAGGCGCAATGATGGACATGGCAGGATTTAGCCCGTCAAATATTGAGACATGGCTACATCCCCGATCGTGCCGCGAGTGGCTTTCCACGGAAACGAGTGTGCTAACATGAGACTAGGGCAACCGAATTGACCACAACAACAGTGGTGTCGGTAAGTGCCTCCAGTTATCTGTGCTTGCTCTGAAAATTTAGATACTCATCACAAGAACCTAGTCGTACATCGTCACTACGACCAACTATGTCTGCTCTGTCGCCTCTCCTGTGCCTTACAACGCCTTGGCCGTTGATGACCAGACCAGTACTGTCTACACCACAGAAATCCACACCGTCACAAGTTGCGCTCCGACAGTCACTGGATGTCCTGGAGGCGGTTATCCAACAGGCGGCTCCCCGACCTACGAACCTTCACCAAGCGCTCCCGCACCAAGCGATGAGCCACCTAGCGCCACAACCATTGGATGTGTGGGCAACACGGTGACGAGCTGGAAGACTGTCACAACGGTATGTTTTGAGCATTTCTAGTTTTTTGTGGACGCACAGTGGTTGGTCTTAGAACCGAATTATCTTTTCGCTGGAGTGGCACCAAGCGATTGAATGCGCCTGGGAGTTCATTCTTCTCTGGAGGTCTCTTCGCTTCGGCCATCTGCTCACCAATCGACGTCGGTCGACATATTATCCCGTCGTGTATTTCGTGAATCTGTATATGTGGAAGGAGGGAGGAGCGTGCAGAGACGTCGTGGTGCATTTGAATCGATGGTTTCTGACACTGGAACAGATTGTACCGACGACTTTACCGACGACCGTGCCGACGACTTTAGCGACGACTGTGGACCATACAACCACAGAAGTGTCTAAGACTACCGAAACCGACACGTACGTATTCAGCACACTTGGCCCTTGCGTACTCAATCCTTTTATCACCCTTTTGCTTTTGGATCGCCATTGCTTTGTGAAAGAGCGTTGCTAATGCTTCATACAGGACCACTGCGTTTACCACGACCACCCTCGTTTCGGTAAGGATTATTCGCGTCCTGAACTTATATCTCACTGTGATCTTGATTTTAACAGAAAATAACAGTCTTACCCATACTATGTCACCGTATCAGTCTGCTCTTACGCTGAGCCTACATACTATGCGCTCGCTGACCCGAGCACGAGCACTGTCTATACGACATCTTACACGACAATCACTTCATGTCCACCTGTCGTGACAGATTGCCCTGGTCGTACAAGCAGCACCACTGATTCTTACCCAACTGCACCTCCAGTCGGCTGCAGCGGATCGGTAGAAACGCGATGGACCACGGTAACCAAGACCACGGTATGTGCACACCTGTCCGATATTTGGAGAGTCTTCAGTCGAATTGCCGGGTACCGCCAGAGTCTCGGTCCCGCACCTTCTTTGGTCTCCTCGACTGCAGTGATTTCATGAGAAAAGACTCAACATTATTTCAGGCGCGGTCTACGAGTATAGAGCTCCGCTCAAGTGCTTCTAGCCGTATGCTGACTGCTTTCTCAACAGACTGTCCCGACGACTATTCCGACGACAATCACTCGTGATCGGACAACCACTCGCGACCGTACTACCACCACCACTAAAGAGCGCACCGTAACTCGGACCTCCGTGACCACTTGTACCGAAACAACGACAACAACTCGACTCTCCACTTACACGGTATGTTCAGCGTCACACCCCCCCCCCCTCAGGCCGCGTCGCTCAGCCTGTGTGCTCCGAAAACCAGTTGGGCAAAACCCGCGCTTCAATGTCACGTGGTAGAAATGTCGGCAGACTATCCGAGCACTTAGAGCCGTGCTCAGGATTTTTACTTGTGGAAATTTTCAATCATTGGATGTGACGTAGTGCTGACTTGAGATGAAGACTACCAAAATTCAGCCTACAACCACATCGATTGACCACACGCGCACTACTACTGATTGGGAGACGACTACGATTACCGATGTGTCTACTGTGATAGAGACGACAACATACGTCACAACCAGCTCCGTACCGTACACGGTTAGTAACTCCCCGATTTTCCCTTCTCTTGAATTGAAGTCTGTCGGCCCCCTTCCAATGTCTGTGGTCTAGATGTTCAGCGCAGTCACGGGCCGTGCAGAGTGTGCAGCTGGGTTTCGACCTCATTTCCATGCCCTGACAGCAACTTCTTGAAACATACTAACTAAACATGATGTGCAGACTACTGAGACGTCGTATGAACCTACGACTACCACAGATTACGAGCCTACAACCACCACAGACTACGTGCCCACGACAATTACCGACACCAGCTCAACTACTTCCTACATTACAATAACATACTCGACGAGCTATCCGGTGACTGTGACCAGTGATCACACAATCTGGACAACTGATACACTGACCGTGACGACGCCGGTCACGCTGACGGCGACGTCCACATTCGTAACCTCTGTGCCTTTCACGTTAACAGAGACAACCTCAGTTCCGACCACGATTGTTAGCACATCTGTAAGTGATTTTCGCTTTTGAATATATACTGCCCTGGGATATCTCTCTGCTGCTTTCGGAATGACTTGCACGTACTATGGAGCTTGGAATTTCCGTGATGCTGTGTCTGCAAAGAGTAGTCCTTTGGGCCTACAGCTCGAAGTGCAATATCTCATAGATACAGTGACTAACTATAGTCTTTGAATAGGTTACAACCTACACAACAGCTACAACATCTACCGTCATCTCTACTACAGTCTTGCCAATCACCTACCCTATAACAGTCACAGACAGTACAACAATCTATACTACGGAGTTCAGTACTAGGGAGACAACCTTAACGACTTCATTCTCCTACCCTGTCACGTGAGTTGTAGCCCTCCTACCCTCCATCCCACATAAGTATTAGCACGGAAGCTTTTATCCAGAAACATTGAGCCCCAGGGTGCTATACCAGTTCATGTTCCTATATTACTTTAGGCTGCACCTCAGCTCGGCGCAACGCCAATCAGCATCGTGCTGCATATCATTTACTAACATGTTGAATAGTGAGACTTTGAGTTTCACAGATACACTCACAGATACGACCACAACTAGTCTACCAGCCATCACTGTCACTAGCACTCTCCCAGGGGTCCCTACGACCCTGACAGAGAGCTACACCACGACAACGAGCATCTCGGGCAGCCTGACGACGCTGACCATCACATCCATTACTGTATCTACACAGCCAGGTGAAGTTGTCACGGTGACCCAACAACTTCCTGGCTCTGTCACAACGTTGCCCGGCATTACCTTGACGAGAACTGAGCCAGGTACCGTCACAACTTTGCCGGGAAGCACTGTGGTGGAAACTATCGTTGTTCCGCCAAGTACTATCACACAGCCAGGAGAGACAATAACCCAGGTCATTTCTTCCGTAATCCCGCCTGTTACAACCACTTATACAGAGGATGGCACAACCGTCACGGAAACACTTCCAGCGTCGACAGTGCAGCAAACGCAGACAATCACAGCTCCACCAGTGACTGTCACATCACCGCCAGAACTTGTCACCTTGACTTCTACGATTGTTCAAAGTCCCAGTATCTGCACACCACCTCCTGTTGCAACGAACGCACCTGCGCTAGACCCCAGGTCAAACTTGACTTGGAGCTGCGAGCCTGGCTACAACTGCGACCCACCGAAGCCTGGTGGATGTGGCCTCTGGTCTGATCTTCCTGCGAACAATTACCAGTGCCCCCAGGAGTATTGCAAGCCCGTCAAGCCTTACTTCAATACAACTTGGCAAGAAGGAAACACCAGCTACTTTCCGGTCACGGAAGGCTATTTCAACCTCAACCCTGAAGCGTTTGGCCTGAGCTACGATATCTTCTCCAAGGAGATTATCGTTGAGGAAATAGAT
This sequence comes from Diaporthe longicolla, assembly GCA_000800745.1. Taxonomy (NCBI): domain Eukaryota; kingdom Fungi; phylum Ascomycota; class Sordariomycetes; order Diaporthales; family Diaporthaceae; genus Diaporthe; species Diaporthe longicolla. The sequence goes on from JUJX01000377.1 coordinate 7,619, forward strand.
GGCTACAAGGTGACTTTCACAACCGGCAACTGGGCCTCACAGACGTCGATCTCAGAGCTCACCATAAGTACAACCGCAACAATCTTACCGAAGAGGTCAAGCGTCGAGAAGCCCAAGCGTATATTCACCAGCAAGAAGCGTGTGAAGGGGATTTCTCTTAACAAGCGGGATTCTGTGACTGGAACAATTCCAGCGGTTTGCTACGATGTGTGCAACAACTGCAACCTAGAGGCACAATCCAGAGGCAAGGTCCCGTCACTTTGTGATAACGGGTCTGCCTTCAGGAATTATCTCAATGGCTGCAATTCATGCATCGACATGTATCAGGACACGACGAAGATCACCGGCCGGCAGTACATTACCAATTCATTTTCGCAATACCTCAACTTTTGTGACACCTCCGACCCCACTGAGCCCAGCAGCTCATCTGCTGCCGCTGAGGTCACATCGACTACATCTGTCAGAACTTCATCTCAAGTCGAGACCTCAAGCCAATCCACCAGCATCATCTCTAGGTCTAGTAGCTCCTCAGGATCGAGTTCGTCATCGGGCTCACAGTCGGCCTCGACGTCGTCATCTGTCTCAGGCTCAGGATCTCAGACTTCGACCTCGGAAACCCAGACATCTGCAACAGACACCTCGGCAGCCTTGAGCTCATCTGAGACTTCTGCCAGCTCAGGGCAATCGCCCACCACTGGCCCCTCGGCAACAGGGTCTACTCCAGCCACCTCAGGCGCTTCAGCTTCAAGCTCTGAAGCAACGACAACAGCCACAGGCACGGGAGGGACTGGCGGCACAAGTACAACGCCATCTGGTACAAGCACCTCAGGTCCCGTCGTGGCTGCTGCTGTTAGACTTCGAAGTGGGAGTTTGACAGGTCCGGGCGGACTTATTCTCCCCATCCTGGCATGTCTCTTGTTGGTCTGAGCATGACCGGCATCAACTTGCTGGAGTTAATTGCATTTCTTTCCATTTTCAAAACTTCCGACCACTCCCTACGGAAATAATGTTTAACGCAAGTATCCTTGGAGACAAGCGTACATGATTTAACGACACTCATTTAACGACACAATGCGACGACACTCATTTGCAACAACGAGAATCACGAGATGATGGCATTTGACGACACTCATTAATACAGCATGGTTAGGAATTTCAAAAAGGATTCATGGCATATAAATATAATGATACCCATCCACAACACTCCCTTAACGTGGAAACTTGATCAGCAGCGGCTTTTCAGCAATAATAAATTTAAATTATTAAATTCTTATAAATTACTATTAAATTAAAATAATTCTTTCAACAGTAGGTTTTCACCAGTTGCACTCTTAATTCGTATACAGGCCGAAGGCGTACGGTCCCTTCACGCAGTGGTAAACGCTCGAAGACCCAGCGTTAAAAAGAATTACAATGCCAAAGATAGTGTAAGTCATTAGATGCGAGTTATTTCTATGCTTTCTCTGTGGTGTTCCCCAGTTTAGTAAGATTTGTCCTATTACCAACTGTATATCGAGATCCAATGAGGCTTAATAGCTGACAGTACATAGAAGCTGCACATGATTGCTTCCCGGAGTTGGTGAGATCGCGTGAGATGCACACTATCCCGGAGGCGCATGTCATCAAACGCTACCGAGCCCAGCGGACTTGATTGACGCACATGGATGCCACTCTCTCGGTCGAAGCCCAACCCACTCGACCGCTCTCCTGTGGCTGCTCGCCACAGCACTTTCTCGGTCAAAACCGCAATTCTCTCGACCGCTCTCATGTGGCTAGTCAACTAGATAGTTATTGCTGCTGTTTCTTGTCGCTTACTGTGTCTGAGGAGTATGGTTTTGGACTGTGTCTGACGAGTAGGGTTTTGGACTGTGTCATCATGTACGTTGCTGCTAATATCTTACCGGAGGGGGTGAGCCTTTTCTGAGCTACCTTAAAACGTTTCTTATCCCTGATCTAGGTGTCTTGCCCTAAGTGAAACTGTGAAACCCGATATCAACTATAATTTCAATGATCGTGAGACCTACTGGGCGTTCCGGTGCAATCACCACAGATGTGATGAGCGGCACGAGTTTAATTTCAGAGAAATGGCACGGCGGTAATGCCTTGTATAGTCTCAGAAGACCAGGCTTGCAGCCAAGCCCGACCAAGGTTTCCTCGAAGCGAATTGAGCGTGCGGAAAAGCTCGACGACGGCTGTTACGATCCACAGTGAATTCACGGCAAATTCAAAAGATGCCCGAGGCTAAGAGCTATGTCTACTGGCAGAAGAACTGCCCTTCACGAGATAGCATGGGCATGAATTTGCTGTGAATTCATGAGATCAGCTCCAAGTTGACTGGAAAAGTACCAAGGTTACATGCATTAGGTTAGAATTCTACATAAGTAGTCCTGTCGACTCCAATTTCTCTGAGAAGAAGACGGCCGGATCCCATCATTCCTCATCCCCCAGCCGTCCTCCAGCCGTCCACTTCCAGGACATTGGTGTTTCTGTAAAGTGGCGAGGTCAACTGTGGCGGCTCTAGTCGATGTCGTCGGCTCCAGAACCACCGCCTCCATTTCCAACACCCCAGAACCTTGGAAGGCAGCAACCTCCTCCTCAGCGAGCCCCTTTGCGACGAAGTCGACCTCAAGGGGCGTAAGCGCATGGCATTTAACTATGCCATGGTTTCGAACATACGTAACGAGTCCGGCCACACGATTCCGGAAGGTGATCTCGAAGTCTGGCGCGAGATCATTGGCAAACTTCCCGCGCCAAGCAGTAATGGTAGCAGCTCTGTCGAATTGACCAGTGGCCTCGTCGTTTCGAATCCTAACAACGCCAAAGTCGGTGTTCGTACGTAATATGGCATGCAGTAGATAGCAAAGTGGTGCGGAGTTGGGCAAGTTCTCAGCATCACCATCTTGGACGGACTTGACAGCCTTGACCAGGCCAACAACAAGAGAGCATGGGATAACACATGCAGTCGCGGTCCGATCGTGTAGAAGGGCTCCTCCAATATGTAGGTGATCACCGACATGAATCACCGAATCCCTCCTAGGTATAAGGTAAAAAGACCTATAATTATATTTCTTCTAACTATATTCTATTTAATTACATTATCCTTCTATAACTAGTCCTTCTCCTCCTTTAACCTCCTTCTTAGTATATTAATACCTTTATAGTCTACCTTTAAAAGCTTAAGCTTAAAACTATAAATTTTATATTTAATAGTTTTATAAAGTTAAATATATTCTAAATTAGGTTTATACTCTTTTAAAAATAATTTTATACACAAAGCCCTCTAGTATAAGTAGGTATAACATAGTAGAATAAAATATGAGAATTTAATTAAATTTCATTTACTTTTTTAATTAATTCCAATCTTTGGGGCTGGCGCGTAGCCACGCACTAGAAGCCGGTAGGTAGTCGGTGCTACTCAAGTTAGCAGAAAAGCCCTTGCAATCCAAACTTGCTTCCAGCCTGTAAATGAAGCCATCAAGCAAGGGACTGTGCTGTAAAATTGAGCAGTCTTTTCACTTCATTCACAATGTCCTGCATCCAAGGTGCAGTAGACCTGAGTTATAGTTTAGACTTTAAACTGAGCGGCGAGGAGCGAAGAAGCAAGTCGAGTGGCCTTTGGGTCTGATCCCCGCAGACCCGACACTAAAGGGAAAAAGTGGTCTGTGCACTTCACCGCTTTCTCTTTTCACAATCCGGGAAACTTGAATGGGCAGAATTCTAAAAGTTTCCAAAAAGCTGCGCCTAGCAATCGATGCCATTCCTCCGAGACCTGCCCATCAACCTCAGAGAAATCTCGTGATGTCTTCTAAATCACCCAAGAAGCGCGATGGCGCTCCATCCTCCAAAATCAAGGATGCGCGTTTTGCCAGCTTCGAGACTGACCCTCGATATGCCCTCCCTTCCAAGAAGAAATCGAAGACGACTATCGATAAACGATTCTCTCGCATGCTGAAGGATGACGAATTCACCGCTGTCTCTAGAGTCGACAAGTACGGACGAAAAATCAAGTCTGATTCCAAGAAGAAGGCTCTACAGCGACTATACCAGGATGAAGACGAGGATGAAGATATCAAAGTCGAAGACGATGACATCGTCCAGCGGGAGCTGGAGAAGGCCGAGGCGAAATACGATCCGGCGAGAGGAGGCGGCTTCTCTTCCTCAGAGTCTGACACAGAATCTGACTCAGAGTCCGTCAACGAGGACGATGAAAACCGGCATGAAGAGGTTGACAAAGCACCCGATATGCAGAAATACCGAACGCAGCAATCAGAAGTGGAGACCGGAGAAGTAACAAACCGCATCGCTATCGTCAACATGGACTGGGACAACATCAAATCGGTTGACCTGATGGCTTTGTGCAACAGTTTTGTGCCCATCAGTGGGCGCATAGAGAAGGTGACCATCTACCCATCGGAATTCGGCAAGGAGAGAATGCAGCGAGAGGAGCTGGAGGGTCCACCGAAGGAGATTTTCAAGAAGGACAAGGCAAACCACGATGAGGACCAGTCAGAAGACGATGACGAAGAGTCAGAGTACGAAAGTGACAACGCAGAGGACAGTGACGAGGAGGCCAAGCGGGATCTTCTGAAAGAGGGCAACGACGAGGACTTCGACAGTGATGCATTGCGGACCTATCAGCTCGACAGATTACGGTATTACTACGCGGTCATGGTCTGCTCAGACAAGAATACGGCACAGAAAATTTACGAAGCGACGGATGGCTCTGAATATCTCTCGTCCTCGAATTTCTTGGATCTGAGATTCATACCCGATGATATCACTTTTGACGACGAGCCTAGAGACGAATGCGACAGAGTCCCCAACGACTATAAGCCAGTCGAGTTCGTGACCGACGCTCTTCAGCACTCAAAGGTTAAACTCACGTGGGACGTGGATCCGGAGGAGGTTAAACGCAAGGAGTCCATCAAAACCGCGTTCAGTGGAAGCAAGAACGATATCGCAGAGAATGACTTGCGAGCCTATCTAGCAAGTGATAGCGAGGATGAGGAGGAGGATGGCGAAGACGCCTCAGGAGAGCCTACAGCCGAGCCAAAACTCAGCAAGAAGGAGCTCGCCCGCAAGAAGATGCGGGAAGCTCTCGGCCTAAGCGATGAGCCCGCAGGCAAAGCTTCTGACAGTGGCCCTGTCGGAGACATGGAGATCACATTCACCCCGGCGTTGACAGAAAGCTCAGGTGCGAAGGACCCGGAGAACGAAACCACCGCCGAAAAGTACATTCGCAAGGAGCGTGAGAAGAAGGCCAGGAGAAAAGAGCGAGCCGCCACGACGAAGGGAGAGGATACCAGCAAGGATGCGACAAACGAGCCAGAGGAGGACCTCGGATTTGATGATCCCTTCTTCACCATTGAGGAGCCCAAACCGGCCTCAAAAGCCCAGCTGCACAAGGAAGAGCGCCGCAAGAAGCGGGAGGCAAGGGAGGCCGAAGAGAAGAAGAGCGCTATTGACAGGGCGCAGCTGGAACTGCTCATGGAGGATAATCACGATGAGGAGACAGGCCAGTTGAAGCATTTCAACATGGATGAGATCCTGAAAGCTGAGAAGAAGAAGAATAAGAAGAAGGCCAAGAAAGACAAGAAGGATACCGCCGATGCAGGAGGACTACAAGAGAATTTCAAGATCGACGCGGGTGATGATCGTTTCAAGGCCTTGTTTGAGGAGCACGAGTTTGCTATCGACCCGTCCGACCCCAAGTTCAAGGCCGCATCTGGAATGAAGCAACTTGTGGAGGAGGGCAGAAAGAAACGAAAACACCGAGCCGGTTCTGATGGTCCTGAAGAACCAAGGGAGAGAAAGCCCAAAAAGGCCAAAGCTGGCCAGGACTTGGACAGTCTGGTTACATCGCTGAAGAAGAAGGGCGGGGGTAAGAAATAGGTGCAATAAAAAAAGACAGATACCCACCCAAAACAAAACACCAGAATTTATCTCCACCGTTGTGCTCTGATCGAAGGCATCGGCTTGGTAGCCAGCAGTGTCTGACAGGGATATTTTCTTGGGTTACACAAGCAGGCCGCTGCAAGAGGCCCACCAGTGGTGCCTAGCAGAGCCTCGTCGAGTACTGATTCTCTTCATTTCTTACAACTTCTCCCTTCCAGTATTCGAGCAATCACACTCTATCCTTGCTCGGATATCTACTACATCTTGTCACCTCGCCAACCAATAACCTCTTCTACCATGAATTTGACCCGGAAAGTCGCAGAGACAGGTACCAAAGCAGCTCAAAGTGCCGCCTCGCCCAAGGGCCAGCGCGCCACTTCGGTTGCTGCAACAATGAAAGGGGAGCAGCCGGCCAAGGGCGTTGCCCTGCAGGCAAGTTCTCACGTCTTCCCCAACACCTCTCCTCAGAACTCCGAACACATCTCCCTCTAGGGGTAAATCCCTGGCTGCCTGGGACGTGAGGCAAACACCAAGACACAAGGCTGACTCAAGTGCTGACGTCGACCCTAGGCGACCGACTGGGTCTCGGCTAACCCTGGAACGGCTGCTTGCCTTGCTGTTGGTGCTGCGGCAGTTCCTCTCGTAATCGCTCCGATGGCCATTGTAGCGCCCGTTCTGGGTGTTGCAGGTTTTGGAACTGGCGGTATCGTTGGAGGTGAGCTGTTCAGTTACCCCTAAAACGCTCGTTTCCGTTGGCTGCGGACATCTGCTGTACTTTTGCTCACCAAGAGACTATCGCCACTTAGGCTCCGCCGCCGCCTCGGCAATGGGCTCAGGTGTCGCCGCAGGTAGTGCCTTTGCTACTTTGCAAAGCGCAGCAATGGGCGGTTACGGCGTTGCTGCAGTGTCAGGTGCTGTGCAAGGCACTGGTGTTGCCGTTGCCACCGCCTCGGGTGGCCTGGCCACTTGGCTTCAGAGAAAGAAAGCTGTGGGGGAGGAAGCGGCCCGTGCTGAGGATTCGGAAGACGAAGCCGCGGAGACAAAGCTTCAATAAGATCGTGTACACCAGCACATTAGGCATTCTAGCCGAAAGGGGAATACCATTATGTCAATGCCTGCTTTCTACTGTGCTGTCTACATATTTACAATGTAATCCTGACCGTCTTCGCAACACTCGGGACGCCCCCTGGGCTTACGGCGAACAGGTAGTAATATCCTGGGATCAGGATCCCGCTGTCAGCAGGAAGAGTCGCCGTATACGATGTTCCACTGACTGCCACGCTCGTCAGCGGCACACGCCGCTGGTCACTGTTGACGCTGTGTGTGACACTTCCAATGCGAACCAGTACCAGCTTCGAGTTGGCCATGTTGACCGAAGCAGTGAGCTTCGCCCCGACCTTGACCACAGTGGCACTGACGGACGAGATCACAGGCCGGGTGGCGGCCGTGCCATCGGCCTTGAAAAGGTACGGCGGGCTAAAGATCTGGCCATCCTTGTGGTCAACAACCTTGTTGCAGTTCGCCGAGCTTGTGCCCGGCTGACCGACATAACAGAGGCCGCCGCCGGCGGTGAAGACGGTGCCGTCTGGCAGCAGCAGGCTTACCGAGTGATAGTTCCGCGGGACGGCCTCAGCGGCGAGTGTCCTCCAGGTCTTGGTGGCCGGGTTGAAGATCTCCGCCTGGAGAATGCCGTCTGTGTCAGTGAAGACAAGCGAGCGCCTCTGTCCTCCCGTCACTAGGATCTGGCCGTCCGGAAGGACAACTGCATTAGCGAAGCCGCGCGGGTAGGCCATATCGGCTACGCGTTCAACCGATGCCGGCTGGTTGGGGTTATTGATCGTGGTTATGTGAGCCCGGTTTGTTGCGTCCGAGTCTGTGTAATCAGGCGAACCGCCGGCTGAGAAGATCTTGCCGGGCTCATACATGGCCCATACTCCGCACATCGCGTCATCTATATCTCGTGTGCCGGCTGCGGTCTGAGAGCCTGTGCCAGCCGTACCGTACCAATTCTGAGCTTTGCTAGGCCCTGCCTGGAACACCCTATACAACTTGTTAGCTTCGAAAAGGTAAGCAATTGGAAGTGCACAGCTCACGATCCATTTTTCCAGCCTACCAGCCATCCATGGTTGTCCTCCCTCCAGATGCCCTCGTGGTCGACCGTCAACATTGGCGCAACCTTGGCGTTTGGAAGAGCAGTCCACTTGTTAGTGGCAGGATCATAGACCTCTCCGTCTTTACCAACAATGGGTGGTGAATAAGCTCCACCGATGGTGAAAACTCTCCCGTCAGACAGGGTCGCAGACGTCTGATAGCCCCGTGGGGTGACCATATTCGGCCCCTTGGTGAAAGCATTGGTAGCCGGATCATAAAAGCTGGTCACTTCGGCATTACTGCCTCCCGTAATCACGAGACGTCCGTCTGCTAGACTGCTCATACCAGGGCAGAACATATCGTGACCTGTGTTCGCGACTGTACGGGCTGAGACCGAGCCACTTTGAGCAGTCGTCAAGTTAGCAAAAAGAAGGAATTACGAGTGGCAGCTCTCGGGGACAGAGATACCTAGGTAGTGTTTGTACTCACGTCTTGAAATTATAGTCAGCGAACTGTGTCTGCCCACCAGCACCCCCGAAAGCATCACTTCCCCAGCTGCTGAATACCAGAAGCCTTGAGGATTCAGACACCGTGGGGACGATATAGGCCGCAACGGGGATGACAGGGAAGCGGACTAGATCCGACCATGAGCCCGAAGTCGCAGGGGCGAGAGCAACATCTGATGGTGACGTTAGTCCTGCTAAGGCTCCTAAAATGTTGTATTCTAGAACATTCCAAAACATGAAAGACGGGGGATCCGTAGCAGGTGAAAAGTGATGCTTACCCTGGCGAACGACGTCAAAGCGCTTATTGGTAGACCAGATCAAGGTATTAGTCGCAGCGTCAGCTTTGATATGGCAGACTAGGGCTACATTATCGAAGACAGCCCTCTGACACCCGTTGGTTGTGGCACAGCGTTGCGCACAATCCTGCGTGTTGGCGACATTGTTAATCATCTGGGCGCTGGCACCCCTGATATCAGTGTCCGGGCAGATCTTGTAGGTCTTTCCACTGTTCGTGTAAGTTGTCTCCGTGAAGGGGCAGCGAGCGACATTGGTCTGCTCAGGCAGGTCTTGAGTGTAACGTTAGTCCTGTTACGGGTGCTGAAATTTATTGCATTGCAGAACATCCCAAAACATGAAATATGGGTGGACCGTGACAGAGAGGAAGTGATATAGCTTACTGTTGTTCAGATACACAACCGTGAACTGATTATTCTGGACCCAGTTCAAAGCATTTGCCCCATTGTTCTTAATGTGGCATACTTTGTTGGTGTTGTCGTAAACAGCCTTCAGGCAGTTCCCCCTCACATCGCACTACAGAACTCGGAGTCAGCGGTCAAAGAATTCACAGAGTAGCTTATTGCCAATAACGCAAAGAGTAGGCCATAAGGTGGCTATAGCCTGTCTTTTGAAGCCCCTGAAGTCTTTGTTGTATGGCCTGAAAATTGGATAAAACTGTTCTTGAAGGGGGAAGGATTGTATCTAGAAGCTGCTTACGGCCTGTGCGCATGCCGTAACTGTGGCGATGTTGGCCAACATCTCATCTGATGGGCCTACATAGTCTGTAGCTACGCAGACCGCGTACTTGGCACCACCTGGGCCTGTGTAGGTAGTAGGAGTAGTTGGGCATTGCGTGATTGCGGTCGCCAAATGTGACAGGGACCAAGTAGCAATCGCTACCTTGAGGACGTTGAAAGAGCCCATGACGGCCTTGAATAAGTGAGTGAGTGAGTGTAAAGAGAGACTGGCGAGAACAGAGCACGCATGGATGATACAACAATGCCTCCTTCACCTCGAGGATGAGAATGCAGCATATATATATAAGTACAGGTATGGCGAGGGATTCCTGGGCCCCCCACTTTATATGCAGGCACAGGAGCACGAAATCGGAGAACAAGACTCAGCGATGCCTAGATATGCAGTCATCGAATAGTTTATCAGCAGCAGGACTGTTAGCAGTGAACCGGTGAAGGAAACCAAGCGCTTGGGCAAAATCAACCTTCCAAGGTAGTCTTTGCAAGCTTGGATACGAAAGGAACTACTGTCGATTTACAAGCTTGGTTGTCTCTCTCCCACTTATCCGCTCCATTCAAGTGCTCCTGGCGACGGTCGTACCGTTCACACAGACGGCCCAGCCAGATGGTTCTGTTCCTGGACCACTCACGCGGCAGCATCTTAGTCCGTCGCTAATGACGCCGTCATGGCTATTTTAGAAACCGAACGTGCTAGTTCACCAGCCGCAAAGTTAGAGAAGGTTCTACGGGTACGATCTACCTCTAAGGTGTCTAGCGGCTCGCGTGGAGGCCGATCGTCAACCGAGCCGCCAAGACGCGGTCCGGTAGCAAAAGCCTCGTGATGGAGCGTGTACCTAGGTAGTTGACCACGGGCCCTCGGATAGTGGCCACGAGATCTGTTAGTATGCCCAGGTGGTCGGATGTCGGCAGGCCTGTTCATTGGACCAGAAGTACCCAATGGATCGACTGCGTCTAACCCTTACAAGTGCATTTGGCGTGCATAAGCCCACGAGTGGACTAGGCGACGAGGCTAAACCTACTGGACCACCTGGGCAACACTCAGCTGCCTCTAAATTGTGCTTCAGCTGCTATCAGTCTTGGTAAAGTGGCGGAGGATGACAAGGTGTGGACTATGCACTTGGCTCCCCGGTCACCGACCTTCTTGGGCGGTTTTGCTTTTGTCTGTCCAGGCTCACTTGAGATTGCACCCCATGTTTCCTGAGCCCACATGCAGAAAACGGGCAGCGGATGGCGGGTGGGATCTTCCAGCCACAAAATTACAGACCACAAGATGCCAAGTCGTGGGAAGATTGCTCCTGCAACAGCTTTGATAGTGACGCAAGCCATCAACCTCTGGCTGCAAAGATCCATATATCTAGCGAGCATGGTGGGGTTGCTTACAATGTGCATACGCGCCCGTGTTGAGGTGCCTTATCTCGAGATATGTTGACCAATTGAGAAGGAGCATGGGCGCACATCACTAATCAGATGGAATTCATGACGAAAATCCAACGCTCAACGCTTTCTTATTTTTTTCTGTTTCAGCAGAATCGACACCCGAGGATGGCTCCGCGTGCAGGACGGGGATCAGAGCCGCAGCGGTCGACCTGGACACCCGGGCAGCCAGGGCAAAAGGTCCGTCAATTTTTTGCAGCATCACCCTTGTTGTCTCCGCTGGTAATAGTTCTGTGAGCGTGTAGTATGGTGGTGAGCCAAGAGGAAAATGGATGCACCCACACCTCAAGGCGTAGATTTGATACTTAAGTACCTATATCGACCGAGCTAGGATTTCTAACTATCGTTGCCTACTTTGCCAAGTGACCACAACAACATGCTCTGTGAAGGACGTACCCTAGGGTACCCGATCGTATCGGTGTGTAGACATGCGCAGGTGTACGCGGGCCGGTGTACGCGGGCCGGTGTAAGTAATATGGATCATGTTGCCCAGCTTTTCTTTCCCTCTCCGCCCTAGGCGATTACTAACACGACCTCTCCTTGCTCTGGAAATACCATCCGGTGTTCTGAGGACTTCTTTCACCCTCCCTGGCCATATCTGCAGCACCAGGATGTTCTCTGTGAATAAGTCCCATTTTCATGCACTTTACCTTTTCATACACCTCATCCGTGCCGCACGTTGTCTGAGGCAATATCTTACGTGCGAACTCATGATAATCTTTGTTTCGAGTTCAGAAATTCGTCATGTCGACTTCCGTGAGGAGTTGAGAGCACGACGTGTACTGATCAGTGTACAAAACTAATCTGCGCGGCCTTCGGAGTGTCAAGAGACAAGACAGGGGCCATACGTGCGCCCGCTTTGATGAAAACCGAGGCTTGCTGTGATGAAGGCCCTGCTTAGTCCGCTGAGATGCCCAGTAGAGCTATATGATGTCCCTGCAACAGTAAATGCTCCAGGAACCCAGTGTCAGGTAGCATAAGATGCAGATGACAATAGGTTTCAAAGTATGACTATGGGCAATTTGAAAGAAACATAGCCATCCAGCTTGGTGAATGCTCTAAATTACTCCTTCGTTTCGATCTCACACGGGACAAACATATCTCGAGTTTTTCTGACCGACAAGAGTCTACTGTGATAGATTCACCTTAGGGTACCTCCTTGATGATTTAGTTCTGGCAGACACGATGTATTTGAGCGATCCAGGTCGGCCCTGAGCGTCGGATGTTGAGACTCGATATGGAACGAGTAGTTGCATCATCAATCGGATCTTGCGTTGGGATAGGACATGGTGCGATTGCCCGGATATAACTCACGTGGGGGTCAGTCTTGGCTGACATCAAGTTCCTCATGAAACTCGGGGGGGGG
>JUJX01000377.1:19957-35596 GCA_000800745.1 Diaporthe longicolla
GGGAGGAAACAAAAAGGAAAAAGAGAATGCTTCAGGACTTTACCTTCCAACAAGTCACCATGCGTAGGTCATGCTTACAAGATTGACAGGTAGTCTGTATCATTTTGCCTCCAGACGCTCCCAGTCTGCCCTGGAGGCTTGGGCCAGCATTAACGACCGGGTGCAGTTAGGCACAGTAGTAGGGAGGAAAAGTCTAGACGGGCCGATCCGATGCAGGCCGGTGCTTTGTGTTTGGGCCGGGTCAAGTTTTGCAGAGGGTGGACTGCAAAGGTGACATTGTGGAATTGGCAGGAGGATGGTGCAGCATGACGGTGTTGCTTGTCCTGGTTACGATATGATGTGCAGGGTGAGGTACATACATAGTAGCGTGTGACGGCACTGATCTGCAGCAGGCATTTTACTCGCCGTGCCAATCGACAGGGACGGCGTGGGCTAGCTGCGTTGTAGTCCGTTGCTTGACGAGCTTGGGTCTGTAGCCAAGCTGCCAGCCGGGAGGTGTGCCTGCGGTCAAGATATCTGGAAATGTTTCAGTATCCAAGTACGACAGAGATAAAAGGACAGCATGGACAGCATCTGCCGGTGGGCACGTGTAGTACAGCAAGCAAGCATCGTCATTTGTGTGACGTCGGAAAGCCAGTGCTGGCCCCCTGCGCAAGCATCGTCATTTGGGGTGTGTCGTGGTGGAGCCGGCGGTGGAAATGAGATGGGCAATCTGCTGGCCTCCCTCGCAGCTTCCCCAGGCATTGGGCATTGGTATCGCAATGGAGCTATGACATCACGCTCCGCTTGCCCCGGCCCGGCCTGTGCTTGCAACCCTTCTGACCCTGTTGCCTGGCAAGACTGTAACAGTACCGAGTGGACTAGACTGCCTTGTTGGACTGACAGATTGGTTAACTGATGACAGGCTTCTAGTGCAGACTAGACCACACCCCGAGACAAAACTCAAATCTACTTACCCACTGCACCCGCAGCATCCGGTGCTCTTTTGAACGTGAAGCATCTCCTCCCCATCTGCCGAATCTGTCCCCGGGGTCCAAAATTCATGCAATCGACATCGGCGCAGGCTCGAGAACAGACAGACGCCTTGGGCCGTCTTATCTCTTCGCAACTGTGCGCCAGCTCCTCGTCACCATGGGCCGTGAACCACCTCAGGACCCGGCCTCACGGGACGAGAATCCATATTTCGACCCCCACGTCACACACCGTGCCCCCGATCTGGCACCCTCTACGAGTGCTCCTCAGTCAGACCATCAACCTCAGCCCCAGTCTCATCGTGCTTCGGGGCTCTCAACTGACCCCAACACGCCGACGCGTGAACGTCCTCCGCCTGTCACCAGGCCGCCGCCCTCCTATAACCGCGGCAGTGCGGTGAGCCGACAACAGTCGTCCATCGGCCTTAGGAGACTCCGCGCCCCATCGCTGCCCACCGGTACAGCACCTGCTGCCACAGACTGGGAGCCCAACCGTGGGGGCTCACCGGCAAATGATGATCGCAATGATCGCCCCCGGGACAATGGCGGCCGGAGGCGCTCCAGCTCCGATCCCCAGCGCCCAACCTGGCTCACCGATCCCACCCGGAGTGGTCAGGGCAACAGCGGCGTGCGTCACTTGCCTTCTGTCCCTGAGCTGTCAGAGTCCGGGCCGAGCGCCGGGCGTGCCAGCCGAAGGGGCTCAATGTTTTTCCGGCCGTGGAGGCATCACCAGCAGGAAAAACAACCACCTCAGTCAGAACAACAAGCCGAGTATGACACCAGGATTGTCGACCTCCTGGACGTCCTCGACCCTGAGGTATCCACCTTGACCTCCATCACTAATGTACAGAACTCTTTGTTTATACCCTCGCTCGGGCGATGGGTCAACCGACGACCAACCTACGACGTCTCTAGCATGCGCGGCCCCGCCGGCGGTAGATCACGAGAGGAGCTCTCCGAGCAGCAGGCTGCTGTTGCCCAGGCGGACCAACGCTCAGAGTCCGGTCGTGCCTACAGCATCTCTTCCAACCTCGACGACGCGCACTATGCAGTTCTCCCCCACGGGCAGTCCCTGGAGGGGTGGAGCCAGGAGGAAGTCGAGATGCTGAATGATCATGTCAGACACATGCTGCACTCGCGGCGGTCCAAGTTCAAACGCGGATTAAAGGGCTTTGGCAGATACGTCAGCCGGCCCCTTGGCTTTTTCGTCACGCTCTACGCCACGCTCATCACCTTGTTTGGGCTCGCATGGGTCCTCTTTCTCATCGGGTGGATCTCCATCGGGTCCAAGCAGAGCTACCTCATCAACATCATTGATTACACTCTTGTTGCCCTCTTTGCTATAATGGGCGATGGTCTGGCACCGTTCCGTGCGGTAGATACCTATCACATGATCTATATCGCACGTTACCGTGAGCATGCTCTGCGTGGGATCCCCCTCAAACTCATCTTGACTAACACATCACAGACCGCATGAGCTTGAAGATACGGAAGCAGCTGCTTCTCCCGAAGCTCCGCGATCCCAATGACCTGCCCACCGAGCCGGTCATTCCGGACGTCGAAGCAGCAGCCGCGAATAATGATCTGCCCGAGGTGGAGCCTGGCGACGATTTTGCTGTCCTCTCGCCAAAGCAGCAGGAGACGCTGGTGCATCACCAGACAAAGTACGCCAAGTCGCACACATTCTACAAACCACACGAGACAGAAACCCACTACGCATTCCCGCTCAACTTCATGATCACCATCACATGCCTCCTCGACCTCCACAGCTGCCTCCAGATCTCGCTTGGAGCCACCACCTATGGCATCAAGCCAGAGTCGCGGCCGTTCGCCCTGACGACGGTCATCCTCTGCTGTTCTATCACGGTCAATGCGACCGCTGGTCTGCTCATCTGGATCGGAGATCGCCAAACGCGCAAGAAGGATGTGATCGAGCGGATGACACGGCAGGAGATGACCGAGGAGGCTATGCACGAGGTGCAGAAGAAGAAGAAGAAAGAATTGGAGAAGGCCGCGAGGCCGTCCAGCGACGAGAAGGGCAACGGAGACGGCGGGTGGAGGGAGAGCCTTAACCTCCCGCGGCTGAGTCTTGACCAGTTCAGGAACTCGCAGAAGAAGGGAGAGGGCTCAGCGCCTAGAGAGAAGGCCGAGAGCCCCCGCACTGAGGGTGCAGGATCTACTACGCGTGCTTAGAAGGCCTTAGAAAAAGGGGTATGACCAGCGTTACCAGCGGCGGTTTTGGCATAAGACTTTTTTTTTTATATCATTTTTGATAGCATACAACAGCCTCGAGATACCCGAAACAGCAGTCATTTTCAAAGTCGAGCGGCGATCGTCAAGAAGTGATATCAGCCGTGATGCTTCCTGGTTTGCAACCAATCGAACACGTCTAGCTAATCACGGTGTTGTCGCGGTTGTATGGAGAAGAGGCGAAGGACAGGATCTTGGAGCTTCTCTTGTGACCAAAACCGCACGGGGATTCGAAACCGTAGCGCGTCGTTGGCAACCTTGCAGGAGCATTGTCCTACGAGAAAGGCTCAAAACCAAGACTCTAGCAGACAATGCAGGTGCGAGCGTTTTTGTGAATAAGTCGGCACAACCCCGTTCCGAGCTAGCCCTGCACGCCGGGCATCCCGGACATTAGCGGCACACCGAGCCGGCCCAAACTTAACCACCATGCGGGAACCAGCAGCAGGTCCCCCGTCAAACCCCGCAATCAACGGGACGACCACTGACCGCCTGGAAGAATGGAGAAGGCATAGGGCGGAAAGGAAGCCAGCTAGGCAGCCACGCCGCCGGGCCAGGTCTTGGCACCCAGCCCGGGGGAATCTGGGGCTGAGGTTGAGCCAGAGGAATTCCAACGCTTTGTCCTAGTCGGGTGAGACAGTGACGGTTGGGAGAACGGAACGTGCTTCTCTTGTCCTACTGCGCTCAAGATTAAATATATGACGCCTCTCCCCGTTGACAAACATGCTATATATCCCGTCGTCTCCATTATCCCAAACACAATTCTTGAGACATCAATACTTCCTGACCCCGCCCCTACCAATATTCGGATCTCAGTCGCCAAAATGATCGACCACACGCAGGTGTCTATCGCGGCGGCTGACCATAAGGCCATTGTCGCGTTCTACGAGGCAGCGCTTAAGCCCCTCGGATACAAGAAACTCATGGCTTTCGGGCCTAATGAGGAGGCTGTCGGCTTTGGCGACGGCCGATTGGCGCATAGGCAGGTTATGAATTTTTCAGACCACCTCCTTCTATCTTCGATTGAACAGGTTCACTGACCAGTCTGGACAGCCCAATGGCGACTGACTGGTGGGTCATGGCCTCGCCGACGACACCCGGCAACTCACATCACGCGTTCCGCTGCAAAGGTCAGCCGTGGTGACCTTATAGGGTGTCTGGAATCAAGTGCTGATTGTGTGGTGCCAAATGCATAGATCGAGCATCTGTGGACGCTTTCTACAACGCAGCCATAGAAGCCGGGGCCAAAAACAACGGCAAGCCTGGCATCCGCGCTCACTACCACGCTCACTACTACGGTGCTTTTGTCATTGTCAGTGGCTTTGCAGCATCCTCCGACGTTGTGTTTGCTGACCATGAAAACACCCCAGGATCCTGCTGGCAATAATATTGAGGCCGTTTGCCATGAAATTGTCGAGTAATGGGCGACTCATCAGGCGCTTATCCGCGTTGATTCGCTAGTGGCGTTGTGAATCTGGTGCATATGTGGTTGGCCTCTGAATATGTGATGACTGGCAATTATGATTCTCAACTTGCGGGACTTCCAAACATCAAAATGCTGCCAAGGGAGCTTTGAGGACACGTGTGCACATGCAAGCAGGTTCTACCGGACACGTAATTTGTGTAGACTCAATGAGACAAGACGAGTATCCACGAGAGTGTTTTCCCAGTTTGCAGGGTTCTTCCTTTTGTCTGAAAATTGAATGGCTGTCCTACTGCAGTATGGGTCACCCGACATGCGCTATTTAATTGTAAATACCTGCTGGAACTCGATCAAAGTCGGAGTTGATTTGAGTCTCCTAGACGTTCCTTGCTTGTTAAGCCAGTCAGTAAAGCGGGGCTCGCGAGCTATAGTGTGAAAGAAGTGAGACTCATGCCTGCTTCTGGACAGTTTCGAGGACAGCAGCAGCGTCATGCTTTATGCACAATGTAGCCAGCCATTGACGATCTCGGGGTCAGATATTTTATGTGGAAGCCAAGGCTGTTTGTTGGTCGGCCTTCGCCTCGTAGGGCGCGCCTAATTTGAGGAAGAGGTTGGGTTTGGCGCTTGAGAACCCGAGATCGTGGTGCACTCCATAAGGGGGAACAGCCCACGGTGAGGCCCACTTTAAAATCCCCGAGGTGCTCGCTGAGAGGGACCCCTGAGAAGCCCGAGCAAAATCGTACCTGGGATCCACAAGCGCCTACACGTCCTCTCAGTTGACTGATCGCACGCAGACAAAATTTGCATGACAGACGACGCTAACGGTTATGTATGGCCTGGGTCTGATCTGCCCGGCTGCCCGGTCCGAGGGTCTCGCCGCATCTGACGTCGATCACGGGGTGGCTGTTCAAGCCAGAATATCGGCGGGAGGCCTTGTTTTGTTTCAGGCAGAAGGTCTGCCGGCCTAGCATAGACAGAGCGGCGGCCGGCTGCGAGACGGGCGGCCGAGGTTGGCGGACAGCCGTCGAGGCCTCGCCCCAGGTACCCAGGTAGGTAGGTAAGTAGATACCTAGGTACTTAAGTAGGTAAGTTTATTGACACCTGCAGGATGCGGTCTGCAGCCAACAGGATCGGGCGACGCTGTCTCGGGGCAGGCCAGCGGACCTGATTGGCCTGGGGGCTGCACAAACCACTTGGAGGGCAGGGGCGGGCCACCAGTCCCTAGTCCGGCAGCCAAGGCACTACCGACCCGAAAACAGGCCCAATTTTAGCATCTCTGGTCGCTGCTCCAATACGAGGACTGCCTTATGCATATGCAGGGCCACCCGCGCCGCTCCTTCGTGATGGCCCTCACACCACATGTAGAGAGAGAGAGAGAGAGAGAGAGACTCTGTGTGTGTGCGTGCACAACGCCCACCTAGGCTGCATGCCGCCAGCCATTCTACATAAGCATGCCCTGCCCCCCCCCTCGCGCGTGCAGTGCAACCTCGAGGCTTGAGCTCCACCTTGCTGGCTGGCTGCATCTCATCACTTGGTCATCTATCTTACATCTGGCATATATCGTGTGTGCACACGCACACAAACAGCTCTTCCCAGGCTCACCTGCAAGCTGAGCTGAGCACTGAGCTGGACCGCAACGATGCCTTCAGTCCTCCTCGCCCTCACACCACGTGATTCGGCACCAGACACAGACACGGCTTCGAGCACGAGCACAAGCACATCCACCACGGATTCGAATCGAGTATGGATAATACTCGCAGCCGTAGCCGCTCTCTTGACGCTTGGGGCATGCACCGCACTAGTTGTCATCTCCTTCTCAAAACGACGCCTCCTCAAGCAACAACTCGATCAGAGTCGGCGGCGGGACTCGGGCTTGGACTCGGGCTTGGACTCGGGCCTCGCTTGGGAGAAGCCAAGCAGAAAGCGCAAGATGACGGCAGAGGACCTAGAGATGGAGGCAGAGTCAACCAGGACAGCAATGATCAGGAAATCACTCGCGAGTAGGTCCGGCCGGACGGCATCCTTTGCCACCTCGGACCGCGCGAGCTTGGCAGAGAGGCCGGAGAGCGGCTCGGGCGAGGGCCTGAGGTACGACTGGAAGGACTTCGAGGCGGGAATCTCGCGGCACAGCTCAGTGGCGTCCCTGACGAGGTCCACTTCGCCCATGCCCGAGCTGCCCGCGCCTACTCTCTCCCGCTCATCGTCGCCGAGTAGGAATCCCTTGCTCGCGGGCCGGGCGGAGCTGCCCCCACCCCTGGAGCAACACCCTTGTATGAGACCATGAGCCGGCCTGGTATATCAGCAGCAGCATTTTCCACGACCTTTTCCGGTCTCTTGTTCCACAGATTCTGGCTGGGATGAAGCATGCAGGTCGAATGGGTAGGTAGTCTTGACCTGATTGGGGGAACCTAATTCCGGATCGCACCTGCGGATATTCATGTGTTTGTGAAGCGTCTTCAATGTACATAGTTCATCGTGCTGCACATCGCCGAGTACACCTTGAGGGATTGCAAACAATATATCCCAAATCTTCAAGAAGCCTAGTTACGTCACGGTTGTATATTGCCACTTGTACCGTCTGCACAACTCTCACCCTCCCGCCGGTATCCCGGCACGTTTTCTACACGGAAGGCGGCTGAGGCTTCTTCATCTGATGATAGACGCGCTTATTAGCGCATAAATTGCTCAAGCTGGGCACTAACAACCTTCGGGTTGGCCCTTGTTGCCGTTGCCAGATTCTGTACGGCGTAGTGCAAATGTGGGCCATTGGGTTCAAAAATGGCTGAACAAGGCCAAGTCAACTTTTTGTGCAAAGACTAGCAGAAACACTCCACAGAGACTCTCATTTGACCCATTGTTTTGGTATTTGATGCTCGTGGTAGCGCTTGCTAGGATGTTTGAACTTGACTGGCATTGCAAGACTCGATAGTGTTTGCTTCGGGTCCAACTCAGGGGTACTGAAGAGCTAGTAAACATTGGGGAGACTTCCCTTTGCAAAAGAAACAAAACATTCCCCAGGCGGACGGTGAAGGCAGAAAGCAAAAAGAACTTACAGGCAAAGTCATCAACTATGTCTGATTTGATCTCGTGTGCGTAGAAGTTGTCTCAGCTTGGCCCTTCGACGCGCGCTGGAACGGACCATTCAATCATCGCGAGACGGGACCGTGTGTGAGTCCCATCCAATAGAATTCGATATTTGTCTGATGTTATGCCCGGGCCAGTCCATCCGGTTGAATCGCAGCTCTGGGGAAGGCCCAGTCGCTCGGATCACTCTTCATTTTAGCTGACTTACATTGGCCCAGTTGGGTCCATGGCAACTTTTTGGCGGATGCGTGACCCACTCGAATGCGATTGGGTTTGTCAACGTTGCAGCGTTGGTCCACAGCGCTGATCAAATACCACAAAAATTCTGTATTTCTTTTCCCCCGTTTACTCACTATATTTCGTGTTGCTTTAGGTGAGAGATTGGTTTGTTATTCGCATGGGCACGTGTCTGTCGCCGAAGCTATTGTCGACATGCCTGATTTATTCGATTCTCGAACTCGTACCCGATACATCTAGTTGTATATACGGGTGTGCGAAGACCATGTTCGGGCATTGAGAAAAGTCACTTCGATTTCTCGTGGCATGCTCTAGATCGTCCAATCACACGGAAATTAAGATCACCCCTGTCGTTCTTAACACCGTTAACACAATCTAAAACATATCGGGATGTATGATACTCCGAATGCTTGTAACGTGGGTTGAGAAACTCTCTGATTAAGGTTATTTATAGTGTGTATTCTAACCCGTATCCACGTATTAGAAGAGTAGAAATTATATTAATTCTACTAACTAATAGTATAGATAGGTTAGTTATTAATTCTCTCTACTATAATTATAGGGTACCCTATAGGTAAGTAGATTAGGTGCCTACAGGGGGCTTGCTTATGTAACAGAACCTATGGATCCACACGAGCTCGTCGATCTGACTGTGCCGTATCCATACGACTGATACTTGAAGCCCACCTGCATTTGTTTTGTATTTACTGAACCGTACGCGTATGCACCCCGATTTGGCAATTGCTAAGCAACACCGTCGATCTATTCAAATAGCCGCGCCTGTCTGACCCCTAGTTCTAATTAGAACATGACACCCTTCCCAACGGGCGAGCACACACCTTTACTCTCACTGCCCGCATCGCACCTAATGGGGTTGATCTACACTCGAAGAGGCTTCTCCCCTTCCTTGAGGACCAGGGCTGCGTCTTCAATGCGCCGGAGGATATTTTCTGTCCCCTTCTTTTCTGCTTCTAAGAACTCTGACCTCAAAATACCAGGTACCTTCTCGTCCCGCGGCACAAAGCGAACTTTGAATGGCAACGGCGGGGAGTTGAATCCGTTGTAAAACCCGAGTGGGTCCACACGGGCCTCAACCTTCTTCCCGTTAACTATCTCCCATCCGTTCTTGAAGTCATAGGCCCAAAGCATGCGAGCCACGTTGATCATCATTGAGTTATTTCCGACGTATTGTCCTGAAGGAGCCGCATTTGCCCATGTCAGCTTGACTGCTCCGGTGGGGTTGCGCGCGAGGAAAGGCCTTCCCCCAGGGGGGGGGGTGCTTAATTTCATGAGCGGACGAAGTCAGGACTGACCTATGCACTTCCGTCTCCCAAATCCGAACTGAGAATAAGGTAAATCGGGATCCCTGAGAAATCTCTCAGGCTCGAAGGCGTCAGGGTTGGGATACATCTGCTCGTCCATAGACATGGCCCAATGCCCTGGAACAATCGTTGCACCTTTCGGTAAGTGGTAACCCAAAAACGTGTCATCCGCTGTTAAGGAATGTGGGACACCTCCGGGGAGCACCGGACGCCATCGATGTACCTCTTTCACGAAAGCAGCCAAATACGGCATCTTCTCAGTATCCTCGAATGTGGGCAGACGGTCACGACCTGTCACGCTGTCAATCTCGTCTTGCAGTATTCTGCACTTTTCTGGGTGTAGTACTGCAGCCAGTGTAAACACCTGAAGTGTCATTGTGGTCGTGTCGGCACCGGCCTCATACGTGTTCCCGACCACATAAGATAGTTGCATGTCAGTGAGAGCGTTGTGGTCTTTCATAGTGAGGATGTCTTTGCACCAATTGTAGCCTGCACGGCCCGCGGCTCCTGCGCGAATACTGCTGAAAAATTGCCTCTCCTCATCTCCAAGGAAGTCGCCAATCTTCTTCCATGGTTTCATGAAGCTGGGAAGCTTATTGAGAATAGGCAAAGAGTCAACAATCCAGTTAGTGTGGAAAGCGGTATTGAGATGATCCATGATCCTCTCTACGCCCTTGACCTCGTCCTCCTCTCCTGTGGGCATCTGCGCCAAATTGTCAATCGCGAAGGTTCAACATGATGAAAAGTTGGGCAATAGTGTCCTGGGGAACGGACTGTCTGAAAAAGCTACTTACACGTTTCCCGTATGCCAACGCAAAGGTCAAACTGGACGAATACCGATGAAACCGCTTAAAAAAGTCGTCCTTGTAGAGAAACTCGCTCACGAGCTGCTTGCTCTCCAGATCCTGTAGTTCCCGATACGTATTCGACATACGCGGGCTTAGAAAGGCGCCCTGGAGGCGGCGGTAGCCCCGCCACTGCTCCCCGTATGGAAGAATGAGGGACCTATTGCCCTGGCTGATGCATTCACCAACCATCACCATTCTTGGTCGCGAGCTATATATGTTGCTACGCTTCTCTAGAAGCTCTCGGGCGATATCATAAGTACCCAGGTAGATCACCGTGTTCCGGCCGTACACCATACTGAAAATGGGCCCGTACTTCCGATGCATTTGGGTATGAGTGCGCCAAGGATGGGTTTTGGGCATCTCACGGAGGTTTCCGAGAACTGGGATGCCCGGCGGCCCTGGCGGCAGCTTGCGTCGGAATGCATAGTAGCGGTAGGAGATTATTGCAAGCACAAGTGCTATGGCACCGACTGATAGCCCCAAGACACGGGCCACAGCGGTGAGCCAGTCTCTCTCCACGATGAGTTGCATTGTAGTCATTCGTATGCAAAGGATGAAGGAGTGGCTAGAAAACCTAGAGAAAGACGCAACGCAAAGTCCTTATGATGACTGCCCACACTTCCAGAAAGACAAAGTTATTGCCCACGCACCGAGAATTGGGGAGGGTGTAAGAATTAGAAAGCTCAATTCGACGCGTTACAGACGGGATTGCAAGATCCAGCCTATTGCCCATTATGTGTCTTGATCTTCTGTATGACGTTTCCGTGATTCTCGCTCATTTAGCAGAATTCGCGTCTCGGGCGCCGTGGCCACCAATTATTCCCTTGGACAAGTATGCGGCGAGCAGTAGATGCTTGGCCTACTTGACGGTCGTCAGGAAATACCGTGCTCATTCGGCCCTGAACATCAACAAGGCACGGCGATGCGGCTTTTTGGCGGACTGGCACGGGGGGACTAGTGCGCACAGGCAACCCTTTCATGGTTGCGTAGGAAGTCACTCATAGCCAAGCAATTTCGCGCGATTCAGGACTGTAACGTGCAGAACATAAATCCTAGAACCTTATTCTCCAGGTCCTGTCCTAGCGCATTCCGGCTGCCGAGATCTCAATCGGAGATTTAACGAGATCCAACTCTGCCGGCGCTGGCACCCCCGGGAACACACCACAGGCCTCCGGGGCGCTCGCCTTGGGCGTCAAGTAATAAACATCCTTACAAACTATGATCAGCAGGATCCGAAGCACGGCTCTACGCACCTGGAGGGGTGGTTTAGCTGACCCCTGCGTTCAGCCCTTGCCCTGCCGAGATTCCGGCGGTCTGGTTCAAGCTTGCAGCTGAATTCTGCGGGTTTGGGCGCCAGAGGCTTCAGACACAAGGAAGTAAGACGCCCAGTGTTACATAAGACAGGGCAGACGTCATATATAGTACCCTAGACGGGGATATATGTGACATGAGCTCGCAAACTCTACGCTGAGCCATGCTTCAGGCAACTACCAATGATATTCTCCAGTTGCTCAGCCCTAGCTGTTTCAACACGAGTGACGAATCGGGGGGTTTGACCTCGGCGCGCATACTGCTGGGTTGAGGCTGGTCGAAATGGACCGATTGGGCTGGCAAGGTGGTACCGAAGGCATATTACCCTAGGGTAGTGCCACGAGATCCTGAGAGCGCTTGGCCGCCCGCGCCCACGAGCGGTCATGTAAATCATGACGCTTGCCTACCTACCCTTAATCTCGGGAGTTGGTGCGAGCTGCACGCACAGAGGTAGTTGGAGGCTCATCTTGTGTTATTGAGATCAGATGTTCCATTTAATTCCCGACTGGGGCGTTCGAATCTGTCTGAAATATCATGTTTCCGCTTCGCATCTGATAAGTCTGTGATGGGAGTCAAATGATGCCAAATTACGTATCCACCTTGCCATCTACAATGATTTGTATCCATTATTAGCTACTACTGATGAATGATAAAATTCACCCAACCTGAAGCATCAAAACCTAAAGTACACCTCCGCAGGGGAAATAAACGTTGTTTGCCCACGTACCGTTACATCGCCCCTAATTATACTCAGACATACTAACTTTATTACTTTTCTAGCAGATTCCACCTATTAGTACCTTAGGTATATATCTAAATATAATATAGATAGTCTAAAAGTATTTAAACCTTATTTTTACTACCCTTATTACCCTTATTACGTTTTAAACTAGTAGTATAGATCTCTCTTAGTTACTTTATACGCTATATATACTATACTTCTATTTGTTTATACGCTCCCTTTTAAATAGCTTTTTAACCTTCTAACTACTCTATTAAACTACCTAAATATACCTTAAGAAGCTTTAAATAAAAGAACTTATAAAGGATAAGAAGCTTAGAGCCTAAACTTTTATTAAAAATATAAAATAAACTTATAAAGCTATTATTAAGTTACTCTAAACTATAGTCTACTAGGTTAATTAAATAGTTATTATACTATTTATACTTTAAAAAAGTAAGTATAATAGAAAGCCTTTATTTAATATACTTAAATAAGTTAAAATATAGTATTAGTTCCTTTTAAACCTTATTTATTACTATATAGTATAAAAGAACTTTAAATTCTATCTACTATTTAAGCTTTAAACTAGTAATATAGCTATTACTTATACCTTTTATATTATAACCTTAATAGAAATAAGAATAATAGTTAGTTCTATTTAAAATAAAACTTTATTAAAAGCTAGTATATTAGCTAACTAAGTAGTATAAAGAACTTAGTTATAGTTATATAGGTAGCTTACCTAAGTTATATTATTAAAAATTACTAGGTTTTAATAGTAAACTTAGTAAACTAATAATATAAATTACTTTAGATTATTAAAGAAGTATAATAAGCTAAATAAGCTAATAGTAAGCTAAGCTAAAGAATTAAATTATATAGATATACTTATTATTAATAGATAATATTAGGATAAAATAGCTCTTTAGTAGTTAATTTAAATATTCTTTTTAAATAACTTTTACTAACTAATAATTATTATATTATTTAGAATACTACTTAACTATTATTTTATTATATATCTTAAATATAAACCTTTTTAATCTTTTAGTTTATAAAACCTAAAAAGTTTAATTATTATATTTTAACTAGTTTTATTTCTATATTACTATATAAACTTTAAGTAATATTATATATAAACTCTTTTATAACTTATATAATATCTAGATTTAATAGTAGCTCTTTTTAATATAACCTTATATAAAAAATAGATACTACTATAAGTAATAATAATAAAAGAAGTACTTTAAGTAATAGCTATAATAATAATATTTAAAGATTAACTTTTAAATAACTTTAAAAGTTAGTTATTAAAGTTTAATAACTTTATATTATAATTAATAAATAAGTATAATAAAATAAAAAAATAGAATAATTTAAATAAAAAGTTACTACCTTTTAAGCTACTATAATTATTATTAATATTTTAATTATAATTAAAGAAAATATTAAGTTAAATAACCTAACCTTTTATAATAAAACTTTAAGTTAGCTTTAAGTATATTTAATATAGGTATAGGTTTACTAATAGTTTAACTATATAAATATATAGCTAAATAGAAAATAAGTTATATATACTACTTTATTCTTTAAAAGAAAAGCCTTAATATAGTTTAAACCTTATTTTATAAACTTTATTACTTTAAAAGTATTTAAGAAATATAAAAATAAAACTTAAAAGATCTTTAATAAATATAAAAACTATAAAAAAGCTTTAAAAACCTTATTTTAAAATCTAAATAAAGAATAATAGATTAAAAAAGAACTTTTATACCTATAATAAAAAAGCTTAGCTTTAGCTTATATAGTAAAGTTTTAGAGAATCTATATATATATTAACTTTATAAATAATACTAAAATCTTTATATTTTATTATAAACTAAAGAAAGAAGTAAAGAATAAATTAGCTAAATATAATAAACTTAATAATTTCTTATAGTATATTAAATTAGCTATTAAACTTAATAATAGGTTTTTTAAAAAATATTAAAAGAAATATAAAAATACTTTTAAATAATTCTAGTATAATAATTAGTAAAATAAATTTAATATTAAAAAGAAATATAACTATAATAACTTAACTTAATAAGAATAATAAATAAAACTTATAAAGTTTAATACTATTTAATAAAAAAATAAAAAGAATATTAAATATTATAACTATAGTAAGAAAAGATATTTTAAATAAAAATATTATAATAAAAAGAAAAAAGATTAAAAGCTAGTATTTAATAGTTTTAAATAAATTAATATAGTTTTTTATAATAAATATTAAATATATTAATTTAAATAATAATAAAAAATAGTAGCTTAATACTATATTTATAATATACTAATATATAACTAATATTATATTTATTTAAAACACTTTTTAAATAATAAATAGCTTTTATTTAAAGTAAACTAAATTTATAATAAATAAAACTTAAAGAACTATTTTATAAAAAGCTAAAAGGAATATAATAATTTATATTTTACTTAATATAGTAAGTAGGAGTATAAGAAGTATTAAAAAGATAAAAAGTAATAGATACCTATATCTACTACTAGCTTTTATAAAATAATTAAAGTACTATATATAATAATAAGCTAGATTAACTATTATAATAATAACTACTTTATATATTAAAGTAATAAAAAAGGAGTTAATTAGTTTTTTAAAAAAGTATAAATACTTATAGTTTTAGAATAAAAACTAATATAAATATATATTAAAACTAATACTATAATACTTTTAAATTTAAAAAACTAAAACCCTTATAAATAAGTAGGAAAATACTATAATAGCTTTAAATATAAATATTATAAAAATTATAATCTTTAAATAGGAATAAAGTATAATATTTATAATAGTTTAAGAAAAACTTTTAACTATATTTTTAATATAATTTCTATTAAATAACTTTTAAATATACTTATAGTAAGTATAATATAAAGATATTTTATAGGTATTTTATATATTTAATTAATATAAGTTATATTATATTATATAAGTTATAAAGAATATTTTTTAAAAAGATAGGGAATAATTAAAATAGTATAACTTTATAAATAATATAAACTATAATATTAAATAATAAAAAATTATACCTTTAGTAAAAAGTATATAATATTAAAACTTTAATATAATTATTTATTATATTATATATATAATTTAATAATATAGTAATAATATTTATAGTATAACTATTAAATATATATTAAGTTTAAACTATAAAACTAATATTAAAAAACTTAAAATAATACTTTATTACTTTTTAATAATAATAATATATAGTTAAAAACCTTATAATAATAGTATAAGTATTTAAAGTAGTATAAGGATTTATAAAAGAAGTTATTTAATAAACTAAAAATATTTTAATATAAACCTAAATAATAAAAATTAAATTAAACTACCTATAAAGCTTTAAATAATAAAAAATAATATAAAGTATTTATATATAATAAATAAAGAGGATTAGTAATATTT